>JAWZYT010000581.1:47500-52500 GCA_034508575.1 Petrolisthes manimaculis | reverse complement strand
GTTTTGAACTTTGTACCATCATTATTTTAACAACGGTTTTTTGTACGATCATTATTTTAACACGGTACTTTTTTTTTTTTTTTCGAATTTGTTATTGTGTTGTTCTCTTCCCTTCTTATTATCTATTTTCTTCTTGATATTGTTTTTAATACAATTGGAGATCATTGCTTGAAGTTTATACATTTCTGTGTTTGTGTCTGAGTTTGAATTTTTGTTATGGTTGTTCACTTGTCCTTTTGTTTGTTTGTTTGTTTATTTGTTTGTTTGTTTGTTTGTTTATTTAATTGTTTGTTTGTTTGTTTGTGCATTATTTTACTACATTTTTGTTTGTTATAATTGTGTGTATAATTGTTTAAACTCCCTCAGCATATTTGAATACAAGAAAGTATATAATTTTTCTATGTTCTGTCAGTGTAACCTAATATTTGTCAGCCTAGTTTCTTGTTTGTTCACTTCTTTCTTTCTATGTCAGTCACCGTGGTCAATAAATTATATTATTTTTTTTTCTAATATTTTTTTGGAAGTTCTCGTTATGGTGTTGCTATCCCTATCGAACACACACACACACACACACACACACACACACACACACACACACACACACACACACACACACACACACACACACACACACACACACACACACACACACACACACACACAGGCAAGCAGCAGCAGACGTAGAAGAAGAAGAGTCTGCCAAAGTTAAAAAAGAGACCAGCCAGTCAGTGAAAGAGTTAGAGAGGGAGTGTGTGTGTGTGTGTGTGTGTGTGTGTGTGTGTGTGTGTGTGTGTGTGTGTGTGTGTGTGTGTGTGTTCCTGTATCTGTTTATTACAAATACTACAATAATACCAATGAATACGAAATCATAAATATCATAAGCACAAAAATATAAGTTCAAAACAGCAAACGACAACCACAACAACAACAACAACAACAACAAGTAAACAAAAACAAGACGACCACCATGACAGGCAATTACGGGGATGAAGTGGGTTGAAAATTGGAAGAGGAGGAGGAGGAAGAATCGGAGAAGGAGGTGGAGGAAAAGAAAGAGGAGGAAGAGAGGAAGAATTGAGGAAGGAGGTGGAGGAAAAGAAAGAGGAAGAGAGGAAAAATTGAAGAAGGAGGTGGAGGAAAAGGAGGAGGAGAAAGATAGGAAGAATCGAGGAAAAAGGTGAAGGAAAATGAGGAGGAGAAAGAGAGGAGGAGGACAAGTAATCAAGGAGGGGCTAAGAAGAGGAAAAGAGGAACTAGAAAAATGAGGGGTTGGTTGATAAATGAATACGAAGATCTTTCTAACTACAAAAAATATAGTGATTTTTGGGGAGCTGTTTGGTTTTGGTAAACTATTTATTTATTTATAGTCTACTCCGGTGAGGGGAAGTATAGTAAAGAAGAAAGGAAGAATGGAAAGAGAAGTGGGAGAAGAAACTAACAGTCAGTCAGTCAGTCAGTCAATCTGTCATTTAATTAGTTCGCCAGGGAGAATTGTGTGTGTGTGTGTGTGTGTGTGTGTGTGTGTGTGTGTGTGTGTGTGTGTGTGTGTGTGTGTGTGTGTGTGTGTGTGTGTGTGTGTGTGTGTGTGTGTGTGTGTAAAAGGAATTTCCTGGGATAAATCGACTGCAGTCAGTATAAACGTGCTATTGTTTATTAATTAATTAAAATAAATATTATCATTGGTTGGTCACAAAACGTTTATGGTATTTGTTCATCTTTCCGGGTGAGATTATGAACAATGTGTGTGTGTGTGTGTGTGTGTGTGTGTGTGTGTGTCATAAAATCAGAAATAGAAAAGCAGATCATATTATAATTTATCACTTCCTCCAGGTACTGTACTTGTTTGGTGTTAGCGTTATTAGGGAAGGTGAAGTGATTAGGAAATATTGATCGTCAGGGCAGGGCAGGGCAGGGGGGATAAATCAAAGTAGGGTAGGGTATAGGGTAGAGAAGGACAGAGCAAGGCAGGGTAGGGTAAAGTAGGGCAGGAGGCAGAGCTATATATATAAGGCTCTGGGATAAGACAGGAAGGGCAGGGCAAGGCGGGGCAAGGCAGGGCAGGGCGGGGCAGAGCAGGGCAAGGCAGGGCAGGGCGGGGCAAGGTGGGGCAGAGCAGGGCAGGTGAGCAGCGAGGTCAACTTAAAGTGGTGCGAGGTCAGGTCTCCAGGGAACAGCAGAAGGTCCTGGTGGGGGTTAAGTTGATGAGGGAGGGAGGGAAGGAGGAAGGAAGGAGAGATGTTAGGTTGGCAGGTAGGTAGGTAGCGGGGGGGGGGGGGGGGGGAGAGGAAGGAGGGAATTATTGTGAGAGAGGAAGCGGAGAAGTGAGGAAAGACAGGAATATCTAACAGAGGACAGGAAGGGGCGAGAGAAACATGTGATGAGAATAGGAAAAGAGGAGGAAGTGATGGAAGAAGAGACAACGGAGAGAGAGGTAGGATGAGGAGGAATGAATGTATGAATGAAGGAGAGACAACGGAGGGAAAGGTTGGATGAGAGAGGAATGAATGAATGTATGAATGAAGGAGAGACAACGGAGGGAAAGGTAGGACGAGAGAGGAATGAATGTATGAATGAAGGAGAGACAACGGAGGGAAAGGTAGGATGAGAGAGGAATGAATGTATGTATGAATGAATGAAGGTAGGTGGACTGGGAGCAGGTTAATTGGTGGGGCGAGAAGGGAGTTATTTAGATCGGTAATGTGGGAAGGTGAGGGATGAGGAGGGAGGATAGGATGATGGGAGGGACGATAGAGAGAGAGGAATAGGATGGATTAGAGATGTGAGGAAATACAAAGGAAAACAATGGACCTTCAAATAGCAAAATACCTTAATAGTGATAGATCTTTGCGAGGCTAATCAGTGACAAGGGAGGGCTGCAGGGAGTTAGATTGGGAGGGCAGAAGGAAGAGAGGAAAGAAAAAATGAGGAGTGGAAGATTGACAAGAAAGAAGAAATGAAGAGTATAGTGTGGAAGAGAGGGAGGGATAGGAAAGAAGGAAGGATGGTGAGAGAATGATGGTGAAGGGAAGGGAAGGGCACATTATAGAAGAAAGACAGAGAAGACAGGTAGGTAAATAGAGAAATAGGAAGGTAGGGAGGTAAACAGAAGTAAAGACCAAGGATATTGAAGGAAGGGTGGTACTGAGTGGTTTAAGGCCTTTTAGTTGCATGGTTAGGGGTGGAAAAGTACAGAGTTGGTAAATCTGGAGCAAGTGATTCATCTAAACAATTTATTACAAGCAACAAATCACCAGTATTTGTATTAATCGGGTCCTGTTTCCTGGTATACTTTGGAGGAATCAAGATGCTCGAATGTATGATGAAGAAAGAGCCTTTATGGACGGCGTTTCGATAATGCTTCTTCGAGTGTTGTTCTTTAGCCACTCTGTCACGTTGATGTATATTTTCATTCAAGGCCTAAGTTGTTTTGGTTACGGTCTTTGTACTTATACCTTTAGACTTATACCGATAGATGGTTTAGACTTTAGGTGAAGGACAGGGTATAGGAATGTCAGAGGTGGGAGGGAACTATATAGGAAGGAGGGAGATTGGAGCAAGAAAGATAATTATGAAAATGAGAATAATTGTACATACTTAAGTGGCTTTTTGAACGACTAGCAAAGGAGAGAAGTATGATAGAGAAAGGAACGAGGAAAGAAAAGAGAAAGAGAAAAGTCAGAAGCGCATACCAGTCAAAAAGCGAAATACATTATACTGCGTAGTTGTAACTTGGATAAAATATTTAATAAGCCAGAAAGATAAAAAATATATATATACCGGTAATACAGAACAGGCGATAAGAGAGTCAAATATTGAGGTTCATTGATCAGTTGATAAGTATTTAGATGTAATATTTGATAATAATAATGGTATATATATATGTGTGTAGTTTTCAATGGTGTAGAGAGAGAGAGAGAGAGAGAGAGAGAGAGAGAGAGGGAGAAAGAGAGAGGACTGAGGCAGGGAGAGGGAAATAAGGTGCGATCATAAAAAGTGTAATAATAAAAATGAACCAAGGGAGGGAGATGATGATAAAAAGGAAGGAAGGAAGGAAGGAAGGGAGGGAGATAATTATAAAAACCAACAGGAAGGAAGGGCGGTGTAAAGGAAAATGAGGAGGTTATAGAGGCAGAATCACTGTGGATGGAGGGGGAGAATATTATATGTGTGTGTGTGTGTGTGTGTGTGAGAGAGAGAGAGAGAGAGAGAGAGAGAGGGAGAGAGAGAGAGAGAGAGAGAGAGGGAGAGAGAGAGTGTGAGTGAGAGTGTGTGTGTTTGTGTATTCGTGTTTGTGTGTGATGTAATATTTGTGTGTTCATGTGTGTGTGTGTGTGTGTGTGAGAGAGAGAGAGAGAGAGAGAGAGAGAGAGAGAGAGAGAGAGAGAGAGAGAGAGAGAGAGAGAGAGATAGAGAGAGAGAGAGAGAGAAACGCTTTGGAAAAAGAATAGAACGTAGACAGAAAATACGGAACTTCAAATAGAAGGAAATACATTGAATAGGAATCTACATATTTTTATTCCATGCATCCAGACAGTAAGGTCGTAAATAATGGCTTATACCTGACTCTAGTTTATATTTTTTATTTTTTTGAGGGGGGGAGGGGAGGCATTTACAGGGGTTTTTATTTTTTATTTTTTTGAGGGGGGGAGGGGAGGCATTTACACCCCCTGACCCATTGTGCATCAGAAAAAAAAAAAAAAAAAAAAAAAAAAAAAAAAAAAAAAAAAAAGTCGGATTTACAAGAGGCTCGAAAGAAGGAAGAGAAAAATCAGTCGGATGTGAGAGGAATGAAACAAAAACGTCAAAGTTACAATGATAAAAGGAGAGAGGGGGAAGATGAAGCCTGTATACACATCACTGGTCGTCAACACGGAAGGAAAGTAAAATATTAAACTTGAAGAAAAAAAAGGAGAGAGAGAGAGAGAGAGAGAGAGAGAGAGAGAGAGAGAGAGAGACGCACTGAAATCAAAAGAAAGGGTCAGGAAGAGAAGAGATGATTT
>JAWZYT010000581.1:7500-42500 GCA_034508575.1 Petrolisthes manimaculis | reverse complement strand
TTGAAGTACTATCTATATTTTACATGAGACACTTTTCCCATAAGTGTACAGTTACCAAAAAAGTTACTGCGACAACTATTGATACAACATTAAATATATTAATGTACATAGTTGTTTGTATTACAGAAGGATATGTATATTTCCTTCTGTTATACATGCTTATAGTCCCTGCAAATAGTTGTGGATATTACTATGGTTAAAGTTCTATCAAGATTTGTCGCAATACCTTTTTTGGCAACTGTACATATATATTGTTCCATGACTGTACAAACTCATAACAGGTGGGTAGGTGAGTGGGTGGGTGGGGGGAATCAATGCCTTAAAGTGGAAACGGGTGTATCGCCTCACCCTGGGGAGTGGAAGGAGTGGGGTGGGGTGGGGATTAGGGAGTGAGTTTGGGAGGGTTTGGAAGCAGGTGGATTTGGGGAGTGGGTGGTGTGGAGTGTAATAGTGGGTAGGTGGAATTGGGAAGTGAGTGGGTGGGGTACAAGGAAGGGGTTTGGGAAGTGGATAGGTGGAATTGGGGAGTGAGTGTGGTGGAGTACAAGTGAGTGGGAATGGGGTTGGAGAGTTGGTAGGTGGAGGAGTTTGGGAAGTGGGTGAGTGAGTGAGTGGGTAGGGTTGGGGCATGAGTGGTGGAGTACATGAGTAGATAGTGGGGGATGGGGAATGGGTGGTGCCTCCAAATAGCACATACAATGAGTGGAATCTGTCACTTGGCATAGTTTGGAGGAATCGGTAGCCTCCAGCGAAAAAAACAGACCCTTGTATAATATCAGTAACGAAAAAAATATATATATGCATGAAAAGAGATGATAGTGTGTTCGTGTCATGTGTCTCTTTACCAACACCTAAAGTACCGTCGACAGCTTAAGTGCTCTCCCATCCTACGTGTGTAATTTGAGACGTAGTGTGTGTTTATTTATGTTGTTTATATTTTTAACCTGACGAAAATGTATCGATTCTCTTCCAGTTGCCATCTTGAAAATATCATTCGTGCTTTGAATAGAATCGTGTGGACAAAAACTTAAGATAATTACTACACTGTGTAACTTGCTTGTGTGCGTGCGTGCGTGCGTGCGTGCGTGTATTGTCTCAGATCACAATACGTCAACCGATAATCAAAGAAATAAAGTTAATAAACTGGTACAGTACATTTTCTCCAGCAAAAACAACGGCATTAAAGAATGATTATTGACACAGTATTCTGACCCCATGCCAGACTGAACATCTCTACTTATTATTAATCACTAAAGACATGTACCCGGCATTTCCTTTTAAGGGGAGAACTTCATTTTGATAAATAGGAGCGCTACTAATTCCTCCAAACTATCCCAAAGCAACATAATTATTACCTCGGTGTTACTAAGGGGAGATTTTATATTTCGTGATAATAATAGTTTGGAGAATTTAGTAACCTATCATTTATTTACCAACAAGAGTTTCTCCCCTTCATTAAAAGGTGTACACAGAGAAGACAAAAGAGAATGTACAGTATTTATGCTCTGGACTGTACAACGGACTTTCTCCTTCCATCCCTCCCTGCCTCCCTGGCCTTGGAAATTGCCAATCAGTCCCAAATCATTGTGGAAATCGTCTAGTAGGAGTGGAAATTGATTTGACACTATTAGCCTGAAGCCATCTGCTGAGGTCAAATTACTTCACCTGGCTGCTCTCACAACCCACTCATCTCGCTGTCGATATAGAATTTTATCTTGTAAACTGGAGACTTCTGAATCCGATATTATGTGCCACGAAACGTACCCCCTCGCTGTGGATATAGAATTTTCTGTTGTAAATTGGAGACTTCTGATTCCGATATATTGGGCTACGAAACAGACTCCCTCGGGGTGGATACAGAATTTTATCTTGTAAATTAGAGACTTCAGATGCCAATATTATGTGCAACGAAACGGACCCCCTCGGTGTGGATTGTGTTTTGTGTCGCGTTGTGGGTGAATCATTGGCCTTGGGTGAGTCTGTGTGTAGCCTCCACGTCGTCTTGAACATCGCAGGGCCTTGCTGGAGCCTTTTATCTTTTTTTACTTTGGTGGAAACTGTGTGGCTGGTTGGCTGGAAATGCTATTGACTCCTTGATTACGATGAGGATAAAACTCTGGGAATGGGAACAGACTATCTCGCCTGTGTCTGGGTGTGATCAGGAGAGGAACGGAAGAGAAACTGAAATGGAACAGTGGAAGAGAAGTGAACAGAGAAGAGAGACTGAAATGGAACAGTGGAATAGAAGTGAACAGAGAAGAGAAACAGAGTAATAGAAGAGGAACAGAGTAAGTGAAGAGAATAAAGAAATAAGAGACAAGAGGAACAGGAGAGAACAGATAAACAAACGAGAAACATGAGAACAAAGAAACTTGGTGGTTGGTTATCTGTTCTATAGGCGAAATAAAGGGCAACAGATTCCTTTACACGGTGCTACAAAACAGACGTACTCGTAAACTGACCAACGAGTCTTTCTGTTTTCTGGCATAGTTTGGAGGAATGAATAACCCTTAACTTCGACAACGACACTAATTTCTTTTAAGACTTCGATAATAAAGCTTGTGAAGATGAGAACAGAAACGAACAGTCTTATCTCGTGTGGGTGTGGGTGTGGGTGTGGGTGTGTGTGTGTGTGTGTGTGTGTGTGTGTGTGTGTGTGTGTGTGTGGGTGTGTGTGGGTGTGTGTGGGTGTGGGTGGGTGTGTGGGTGTGGGTGTGGGTGTGGGTGTGGGTGTGTATGTGTGTGTGTGTGTGTGTGTGTGTGTGTGTGTGTGTGTGTGTGTATGTGTGTGTGTGTGTGTGTGTGTATGTGGGTGTGTGTGTGTGTGTGTAGTAGACGATTGGAAACAGGTATTGTTCGTATAATAATGGCTCCTTCTGGTGAACTTGCCAACTGTAAGAACAAACTGTAAACTAAACAGCATTGTCTTGGAAGCGAGGAAGGAAAGAAGGACTCCTCCCCTGGGCAAACTTTTTCACTCTGGAACAACAAACAAACCAGCCAATCCATTGTGACATTGGGAGGACCACAGTAAACAAAAAAAAAACATGAATAAAAAAACATAAGAAAATAAAATGCCTCGTGATCAATATTATGTAAAGAATAGGGCTAGAACGAAGTGTATATAACGAAAGTCCTTAAAGCGATATAGAGTGAAAATGAGTAACGAAAGGACAGATATATAGACAGACAGAAAGACAGACAGACAGACAGACACAGACAGACAGACAGACAGACAGACAGACAGACAGACAGACAGACAGACAAACAGACAGACAAAGTGTAGAGGTTTGGGCTATAATTATGTATGTCTCACAATGGGGGACACTGCTTTGTGAAATAGTTGTGTGTATCTTTTGTAAGGTTTCTCAATTGTTGTAGCGTGAAGAGGAGGTGTAATAAGAGAGAGGGAATATTTTGGTGATAGTGGTAGTAGTGGTGGTAGTGATAGTTGTGAAATATAAAGGGGTAAGAGAGAGGGAATATATTGGTGGTGATAGTGGTGATGGTGGTGATAGTTGTGAAATGTAAAGGGGTAAGAGAGAGTGAATATTTTGGTGGTGATGGTGGTGGTAGTGATGAAATGTAAAGGGGTAGTGCTTGAGGGAATGGTGGAGGGAAGTATAGGGAAAAGGAAGGATAATGAACTACAGTAGTGTTGTTGGGAAGGAAGAGTGGTGAGGTAGCCTATGGCAAGGAAGCAAGGGTGAGGTAGACTATGGTGAGGGAAGCAAAGGTGAGGTAGGCTATGGTGAAGGAAGCAAAGGTATAGGGAAATTGGATATAATAAATGATAAAGCTGTTTATTTTCGTATGCTTATATTTTTTTTTAGTAATTTATTTCCCTTTTACGGTTGGATTTAGAAGTAGTAACACGGCTTTTCATTTTTTATTCAGTTATGTTTTATATATTTTTGTTATACTTTCATTTATTAAAATATTTTTAAGAACTGAATTTACGTACTTGTTCATAGTAAAGAGGTGAGTATTATGATGAAACATACGTGTTTTTGTATGAAATATGTAACCTATTCTTTTTCCAGATGTAACATAATTATTACAACAACTACCATTTATATTACACACATTTCATTACACAGAATAAATATAATTTCCACATAGAACATAATAGAATTGTAGTTTAATAATTAATAAGCTTTTTAACTTAGCATACTAACGCTGTCTTTAACATTGTAACTTATTGCCTCAGTTAACATTGTAGTCTTAGGCTTTTTATAACTTAATCTTAATTTGGATACATATATTTTTGGTAGTGGTTTGTACTTAATATAGATTATTTCGCTTACTAACTGCATATATAGAGGAATATAATTTACTAACGACGCATTTATAGAGGAATTTTTCATTTTCCTAACTCTGAATAGTTAGAGGAATGCACTTATACCGCATTTATTGGGAATTGGGGTATTAACTGTATGTTGGTGTTGGTGTTGGTGGTGGTGTAGTTGTAATGAATTCCTATGTTGGTGGTCTTGTTATATGTCTTTGTGGATCTTCTATGGGGAAGTCTGTATGTGTGGCAAATCTAAGGTAATGAATGGATGGGAAAAAAGAACGGAAAATTATATACAGTAATTCTGATTTGAAGGTTATTAAATATGGGGTAAATGGTAAAAGTTTAATCATTATAATTCTGGTAAAATACTTATATGAGGTTCCAAGAGTGAGACCAGCAATGGTTTTGGGGTTTTTGGGTGTGTATGGTACTAAAATAGTCCTAGAAAATAATGGGAAAAAGAGGGTTGGGGAAAAATCCTGATAGGTAGCATTTAAGAAGACGGTTGTAGCTTACGTGGGTAAATTGATTCCTCCAAACTAGTCTAGGCGACAGGCTACCATTATTTTACTAATTTGGTCCTGTTTCTTGACCTAATTTGGAGGAATCAAGGTTCTCCAGTTTACCAACAGTACGGGAATATAATAATTTATGACGTCACAACTGGGAAACCACAGATTAATAATAATATGTTGAATGAAGAACACACAGAAAAAGAGAAGAAAATTTAGTGCACATTAGGCCTATACCAAATTTCCACATAAAGTCTCATTTTAGTTATTATATATGCACTTTGAAAATAAGGATAAAAAAATTGAGTATGTAATATAGTATACATTTTTTTTCTAAATTAATTAAAGGGTAAACATAAAGCCTATACTTCATTTTCACACAAAGCCTCATTTTTATTTATTGTTTGTGGTGAAGAGTTTACGGTAACCCCATGATGACGTCACAACAGGGTAGCCGCAGCAGTCTTAGGCGTAGGTCACGTGGTTCATTACGTACCCAAGCCAGTGTTCACGGTGCCCCTCGTACCTATGAACCTACTTCTGCTACTTCTACTGCCACTGCTGATGATGATGTTGCTGCTGTTACTACTACGGCTACGGCTACTGTTGTTACTACTGCTATTACTACTACTACTTCCACTGCTACTACTACTGCTACTACTACTACGGGCGTTCAAGTGAGCAAGGGACCGCTCCATTGATGTACCCTCTGCTTTGTTGATAGTTGTGTTTTGACGTACAGTATCCTACCGTACTTACTCACTCACTCACTCACTCCAGTTGAACGTCTGGCACTCCCGCTCGCTCCGTGCACACACACACACACACTCACACACACTCTCTCTCTCTCTCTCTCTCTCTCTCTCTCTCTCTCTCTCTCTCTCTCAGTTCAACAAAGGCTTAAAGTTTCATACTGCGAATAAAACCTCTCTCTCTCTCTCTTTCTCTCTCTCTCACAAAATCTTGGAGATACATGTATACATTTGTTATGAATCACCGTATTTTCTACACTCTAAATTACCTCTGTATAAATGTGCTCCTTAAATCATGTATGTATTATGTGCACCCTAATTAATCAATGTACTGTATGCATTTACAGTACGTGTACACTTTATCTAAATCAATGTATTTTTGTACACCTTAAATCATTCATCTGTATATTGTTCAGTGCACATTATTTCCTGTTTGTATGTATCCAAGTGCACTCTAACTCGTCTATATATAATTATGTTTAAGTGCTTCCTCGTAAATAATCTGTCTGTGTCTCATAACCCTTAATATTGTCTATGTGCCTTCATCAATCGCTTCGTTGCTTACCACTAATATCTCTCCTCGGTTAATTATTGTACAGAACTAGCGATATATGGTATGCTCGGTTTATTAAAGAGAACCGTGTGGCATTGCCCAAACTTTAAGGAATATATTAGTGGAGCAGTGAAGGGATTGATGTACAGTTGCCCCTCGAATGTTTAATGCATTATCACCAGAGGTCAGTGTAATAATAGCTTGGTTTGTGGTGCAGTATTTCGTCTGCTTTTAACAAACTCAAATGTGTCTGTTGTCAAGGGAACACTAATAAACCAGCATTGATTGTCTGCTCATCCACGTGTGCCTATATGGATGATGGGAAGAAAACGAATGAATGTTTCCCCCACAAACAAAGCCATAACACTTTGACTGACCCCTGGTGGCAGTGAATGGAACTTATCGGGGCAGCTATACGTATGCACCCTAACAACCCTAATTAATTCACTGTATACTGACTGACTCACCGATGCATAACTCACCACCACTGCACTATAACTCCAAACCTTCCATGTGCCTGTGTTCCCTTAATTAACCCAACGTTGTGTTTACATGTGCACTGTAAATTATACGTACATTTTTTTTCTGGATCCGTATCAGCGTTGCCTTACGTTGTTGGCGAAGGCTGGCTCTACTTATAAGGACCCGGTGTTCGTGTATGATAATTGGAGGCATCTGATTCCTCCTGACCATGCCACGAAACAAGCCCCTTCTCTATAAGTGGTGTTTCGTGGCCATACATTTAAAGGATCCGTTTATCTCCAATTCCCTTAAAATAAAATAAATTAAACAAACACCGTCCCTAAAAATTCGTCGGAAGGGAATTTAAGGTCGATATCGTCCCTCGTGCTGAAATCTATACCTTCATCAAAAGTAAACCCTGACCACTCTAACCATTTTCTCTCAGTCAGCTTAGGGCCTTTTACTTTTTTCTTTATAGGATGGAAACACTCGTGGCATTCAAAGGTTAAAACTGTATCAACTAACACACACACACACACACACACACGCACACACACACACACACACACACACACACACACACACACACACACACACACACACACACACACACACACACACACACACACACACACACACACACACACACACACACACACACACACACACCAGAGGCTCCAGTCTCGTATAAACAAACTGCCTAAGTCCCTCTTTCTACTTATAATATTTAGATCCTTTCATAAGATTAAGGTAAAAATCCATATATCGACCAAAAATGTCTTGGCCCATTTCTATATGGAATACTTATTAGACTTTCAATTATTTATTCTTATCAATTAGCCAAGTTCTGAGCAGTGTCGTATTTACTATGTTTTCATATGCAAACTTCAGACCATATTATTTGACTTTTAAGGAGAAACAGGTTCAGGGGGCCATTGGTTGTGGTCGAATTGAAGGGCTACTGATTCCCCCAAACTACAGTACAAAACACATCCCCTATACTCGTGTACTGAGGCACTACTGTAGTCTGTTTCCTGACATATTTTGAAGGAATGTGTAGCCCTTCCATTTCGTCCACAACAGAAGACGGCCCCAAAATGAGATACAATGGACCCCTTCCTTTTGTCCTCAGATTGTACAGAACCGATCAAAAGTTTCTATACAAAGACGAGTGAGTGACCTGGACAGATTTTTAGCCCTTGTTTTCATGTACTCTTGAGAGGGTAATACACTTTGGGTTCCTTAGAACACCTTGATTCCTCCAAAATATGTCAGAAAACAGGACCAGAGTAACAAAAAAATAATGGCGTTCTGTTGTCTGGAATAGTTATTTGAGAGGAATCATTTGCTCCAGATTTAATTAATAATCTTGTATAACCAACCCCCATTAAGATATTATTGTTCTGAGAAGTGAGAACCTGTTTTGCTACCCATTAGTAACTGCTGCTATACATATTAATCAAAGGGAATCCAGTTCACTTCACAGACTAGAGTTGTTAACCTGTCACGTGTTTACCCAAGTCATGTGTATCGACATTTTTGGCCATAGCTGTACCTGATCGAACCTCTTGTCTCGTCCTCATGGCCGTGATTCCTCTTGAATGTTGCAGTTCCTCTTGACGGGTCTTAAACATTCTGGCCACGAATTTGGCGCGACCAGGTTCCTGCAAACTGTGCCCATTGTAGGTGTTGTTTTGTGGGAGAGTTTGGAGGCGTCAGTACACTCCATATTCACCGACATCCCTCTTGCCCGAACGAACCCGACATTTGTTTTCCCCTTGAGTGGTGTTGCCTGCTGCTTCATGGGTCTAGTGGTCCGATATCCTTAAGGGGGGTAATACACTCTTGGTACAGTTGGCTCCACTCCCGCGTTGACCACTGCGCGTTGCCAATGTTGAGCCACCCAGATATTCGAATCCCGAACGAAGCGAAGCACTCATGACCGAGTGAGATGGAGGGAGGGACGACTGAGTTGGGGAGATGGAGGTTATGAGTGCTTCGCTTCGTTCGGGATTCGAATATCTGGGTGGCTCAATTCAAATGAAATTGTAGTTTTTATATTTAAATGTATAGTTTGGGTTTTTTTCTTTTTCACCAGAGCTTGAATATAATGTAGCTGGAATTTGGGTTACTGCATGGCGGGTGTTATCCCTTTCCACACTTTGTACATACGAATTTGATACATACGATACAGAGACTGGCCTTAAATTCGAGTCTACCAAGGTTCCTCCCCTCGGCCACAGTCAACAACAAATGGCAACTATAGTGTGTATGTATGGGGGGAGATGATGAGAGGTATTCTGTCTGGTATTAGTTCTCTTGACTTTTGGTCTTATACCTCTCTATTTCTTTGGTTTCCTTTATTTATTTGAGGACGATTTTGAAGGCTACTGCTTCCTCCAAACTGCATTACGCAATAGATCCCTTACACGTAGACCTATACAGTAGTTTATAAATATATATAGTCCAATTAGACCACAACGTATTACCCCCTCCAGTTTTTTTTGTATAACCTCTTCCGTTTTCCTGTGGCTGGTGACCCTATGATTGGAGGTTACTGAGTCCTTCAAACATTACCACCATACGAAACACCACCCATGTGTAAGGAGTTGGTTTCGTGTCATACTCACGAGAAATCACAAGTCCTCAAATTTCGCACACAATCACTGTAATTAGGGGATTCAATAAGTAGCCTGTTTGTATATATTAATTGGTTAACAACTATTGGGCATTTGATACGCGGCCGACTCGAATCCATGAGTCGAGCCTGTGAATTTGTAAACCATCCCTGTCAAATACGCATGCGCGCGGTGGTATGAATTTACCTCCTACTAGGGGCAAGTGAGGCAGTCACTTTGCTTTCACTTCTGGTCGAATGAACACTTTCCTGTCCCATCGTTAGTAGCCTACCTCGTTGTTTGATTAGGGAATTGTGGAAAATATTGCCTTTTTAAGATATCTTTATATTATGTTTCAATATGTGGTTAGAGCCTGTGTGTGTGTTTAGGTGTTATGCTGAGCCAGCCTTAGTGGTGTGACTGTACCGGTGGTTCTCCTCGTTGAGATGTGGGAGGTGTCCTGTTGTGACGTGAGCCTAGGCTTTGTGGAGACTTGTGTTACCCATCTCTGTTTACCGTGCTGGACTCAAGCGAGGATGTATTAGATTAATTATCATATTGGACCCTGTTAATATCTATGTGAAGATGGAATTTTTTTTATGTTTATATATGAATACTCGGTGAATGATAATGAGACCCAGCATGAATAGCAGGCTATCCTAATCAAAAGAAAAATAACATCAAACAAAGATAAAGAACCATTTACAATCACAGAGTCTAAGATTTATTAGTTAGGGTCGTCTATAGCCTATCGCTCTGGCACCAATTTCCTTCGTCCTCCGTCCCTAGATTCTAGATCTTGCTCCGTCCTACAGCAGGAAGGAAATGAATGATGATTGTAATGATTTGATAAGTAACTTAAATGGCAAGAAGCAAATTTTCTTCTTGGGGTAAAAGATATTTATAAAATTTGTCTATGCTATTTCTGTTATTTAAATGTTTGATAGATATGTGTATGTGTGTGTGTATGATTAAATGCCATCTGTCCGTATAGTTTTTAACAGCCGACAAATTTAACCTTCCTGACATAGGTTTGCATGGTTCTAACTAAACCTGAATAACGAGAATTGTTTGGTGAAAATGACTGGGTTTAATCAGGGTTATTTTGCCACCAGCTTGCCCTGAATGCTTGACTGGATAATTGGTTTTCCTGAACGATTCATCATTGCAGATTGTGTAGAGATAAAGTCCAACCATTAGTTTTAGTTGCCAACAAGTTATAATATAACTGTACTGTACTTTACTAGGCTACATTCTCTCGCACGCTTGACTCTCATGTGCGTCATAAATCATACTGTGTTGGTGTATGCTGTATTTAGTTACATTACATTAGACTTAAACTGTATAAAATGTGTTTAGTCGTATTGTTTAGTGTGAGTGCCAGTAAGGTGGTGTTTCGTGGCAATATATGAAGGACTCGTTTACCTCCAGTTTTCTGAGTACATAACGTCAGGGTCAGTTAAAGGGCGATAAATGAAGGGCTACTGATTCCTCCGACCTATACCAGGAAACAGACTAACACTAGTAGCACCTCAATATAGCCTACCACCACCAAGGTATCTATATTGTTGAAATGTTGAGAGGGCCACGTAGCCTCCAATATGACCCCATTAACAAACTATCTTTCAGCTAATTACACTAAAAAAATAAATGAGGTTCTGTAAAATTTAATGTTATGTATGAAGCCACATTGGTGTCCCACAGTTACCCTTGCAGGTTCTATAATGATACGTATACAAACCAGGAAAAAAAAAGCGTTAAATATAATGGAGTGTGTGTGTATGGGGCTTCCAGTATATACGTATGCAAATGAGTGACCAACCAACCAGTATATAGCGTTGGTGCATCTCATCAAGTGTTATTATGTCTCTCATTATGGACAAATTATCGGGTTTGATTAGGAGAGCGAATGACGTGAAATGGAGTGCAAATTAACGCTACGTGCATTATGCTGTGTAGCCTATTCAGTGTGTTGTGTGATTAACCTATACATATATACTGTACATACGGTGTATATATAATTATAATAGTGTATCGTTGTCTGGTTGTTTGTATGTCATTCATTATGGCCAAGTAAGGTTCATTAAGGGTGTAATAATTATAATGTTGGCAAATTCAGAGATGAAGATTCCTCCAAACTATCCAAGCAACAGGCTCTCTCAATTAATTTCATTTGACCTGTTTCTTGGCATTTATTTAGAGGGACCTGTAGACTCGAGTGTGCCACAAGTGTAATACCCATCCCTTAAGTAATCAGGGTGAGGAGAATATTAAATGTTGAGGTCAATTTATTTAAAATTACTGCAATAATCCACCATCAAATGACTAACTCACTCTCCGGCAGTATAATGGAATAATTCACGTTAATGTTAATCTCATAGACTCATAGGTCAGTGGTGCCGTGATATACCCACAGGACATAATATTTATACTGTAATGTATAGCTGCTGTATTGTAGTTGGTTTTGTGCCTTTATTCCAGTCGGTACACTGGCGATTTATTTGGTAATTGTTTTTTATGTACAGTACTCAGACTAATGCCAAGCTGTTTGATTCTTCACGGGAAAATATTTTATTCATGTCCAAGAGGTTACCTTCAATCATCACTTCAGAACGATGATTTGGCGTCTAAGGTACCTGCCTGAAGTCAAACAATAGCCCTTGCCACATAGAAACCTTGTATGCAAGATTTAAGCAATTATTATCTTTCGGGATCCTAATTTTGAATTATTTATACTGTACAGTATCGCCTCAGAATAAGAAACCTGTGCATCATACATTTTTACACATTGTGTGCACGAATGAAAGGACCAGTGGGCTGAATCACTGAATACAATCTGTAATAAATCTTGTTATACGTTCTGTATCTTGAATGCGAGTGTTAATTAATTGTCCAGTAATGGGGTAGTTTCATCTTAAAACTGAACATTTATAGTAGAAGGTCGCAGCTTTATTGTAGGCTATACTTTATTATGCTTCATATGCTCTACTGTATTATATATTACAATATATTTATCTGTTTATTATACAAGATCGTGTTTCTAATGGCAAGATTATGATACTAATTTCGAGATTTCTTTTGTGTTGATATAATAGATAACCCGTACAATAATATTATAGGTTTGTAACTTTTAACTCCTTCCCAAAGTTCCCAGCTGGGCCGCTCCAGCACAATGTAAGAAGTTGGAAGTAATAGTACTGGTGGTACAGACTGTCTCGTTGAGGATATTGTTCTTGCAGTGGATTGTAAAAAAAAAACAGTACAGTTTCAGATAGTAGTTTTAGTACACACAGCAGGGATAATTCCGTAAACATATGACATAATTTTTCTAAAACTATGGTAGGTATGATTCTAACAAATGAGGTAACCAGCCTACAGTCCTACCAGTCAAAGGATAGGCCCTCTCTCAGGACTACTGTATACATTACACTGCATACAGTAACATAACCTTATTTTCTACGTAATAATGTCGTAATTGTCACTATCACTGATATTCTGTGCAGTACAGTATTTGAATAATACTGGACACGTTATTAATGGTTTCTGCGTATGATTTCCCTTCAGCATGGCCTATTCATTTTTATACAACAGGTCCATGCAGGAACTTTTTTCAGGGTGTACAGTACAGGTTCACATTTACCATACTGTACATACCGACTGATGATGCATCAATATACTCGTATCTTTCTGTGCATGCCAATAAAATTATTTTCCTTAATCTTTGTTTTCCATTGCATTTAGCTCTTGTTATGCATGTATTAATTACACAGCATATTTTACACCCATAACCCCAGTGTTTACAGTTTTTTTTCACATGTACAGTATTTGGATTGTACAGTATTTTGCCATGAAGTGTTTTTCTGTGCTATTACATAACACTCAGAGATTCAAAAATGGAAAAATATCCATTTGTCATCTTCTGAAAGAATGGTAACACCCAGTTTATAATAATCTTTATTTTATGGCCTAACTTTTTAAAATATTGATGGACTGTACTGTACTCTATATATGTAATGGTTTATTTTTTTATTTAATGATGCACTTCTTTAATATAATGTGCTCTACAGTACTTCTTTCTTAAATATGTACATTCTTTATCTAATGCTGTCCTTCTACTGTATATCTAATGTCATACTTTCTTTTGCAGCTTGGTGATGCAGCCAACAGTGAAGCGCTGCGCTCCGCTCTCGATGAACTGGAGATGACCGGAGAGGAGACTGAGGCTGTGGAGGCCATCAACCCGACTCTCCACACCTCTCTCATCACCCCTCCTCTCCACCCCTCTGCAACCACAATCATCGCCGACGTGCCTACCTTCTCCTCCTCCGCCTCCACCACCGTAACCCACCACCACATCTCCTACGCCACCACCACCGCCACCACCACCGATGTGCCTGAGCTCTCACCTCCCCCAGAAGCGCCCCACTCAGACACCCGCCTGGAGGACATAGAGCTGATGATAGACAGCAACTACTCAGGGGTCCTGCCAGCCTCCGTTGAAGCCGCTATCAACCTCAAGTGGTCCAGGATTGTTGGGCAAGAGTTTGACATTGTTGTGAGTACCGTAATCTGTACCCAAGGACTGTATTCTTAGTCATTTGGCCAGGGCTTGAAACACCCAAGACAGTACTGTACTACTGTACTTGATGGAGTAACTAACTTCATTCTGTTTGTAGCATTCATGACATTTTTCACAACCCATATAAGGTTTACTTGACATAAGTACTGTACTGTACTACTGGCCATTGAGTTTGACTATGGTTACTGCCCAGTATTCTTTAACTCGACCCTTAACCTATGCACAGTAATTTTGCTTTACAATTGACTCGTATCAAGGCAAGTTTATGGCTTTGATTTTAATTCTAGGTTGGTGTTTGTTCATTATGTTGTAAACATTAGCAGTTAGCAATCATGCACTTGCAAATCAGTCTAATGAAAGCAGGCTCCTAAGATGTCTGAAACATATCTTTAAGATATTACCAAAGGGTTAATCCTTAAACGATGGCTGATGACTCTTACATTTTTCATAATAACACTAAATTATTTTTCTTGTCGGAATGAAATCCTCCACATGTCTACAGGCTAGGAACTATCACTTATTCTTTAAATATTTGGACAAGTTCCCAAATACACTATGCAAAAAATTAATGGAAATTCCTTGCTCTTGTTGTCCTTCTAAAAGAAAAATTATTCTGATGTTAGTCAAATAAAAATGCACAAGTCATCCACCATAGTGTAAGAGTGGCAGACACAAGTCACAGGCCCTAGTTATGCTGGACAAATTTTATATACACAGGCTCCATCACCTCAATTCTTAGCCCTGTTGATAACTGACATAAATTACTAAAGATAAATTTGAATATACATTTATCTACAACACATGAACAAACTTCATTTTGCCATGTTTTTGTTAAATTATTCAAATAAAAGGAATTTGTTAAATATTTGCCAGGGATACTAATGAACTTTTAACTTTATTTTCACATGTAAAATTGCCGTAATTCTTCTTCCTTTATTGACATGTGACACAAAATTTATTTAAGGTTCAATTAAGTTCAATTATCAAGAGTTCTGGGAAAGTGTCAGAGGTAATACACCTCGGTCTTGTATAGAACGTCCAATAGGTCGATAGAAGACGCCGTTCTATGTGAAATAGTTCTATGTGATACACGTAACTTATGGGGAAATGACAATTGGTCGATCATCGCCAAAATTGTCCCTGAAATTAACATAAAATACTTTTTAAGGTTTTTCTTGCCTTAATCCTACAGGAATGTATATTAAAATTCGTAATAAGCATGTTAAATGAATATTACAATTCGTATTAAGGTTTTCACAGGTGACTCGTGTGACATAATAAGAGTCGGTGGCATCCGTGGTGGTGGAGGGGGAAGAAGGGAGATAAGAGATAGCGCGTGATCATTGTTTGTTTACTTTTATTAACGCTGGTGTTTCCTTCTCCTTTCTCTTTCCGAGAAATAACTTCCTTCTTTATATGGAAGGATATGGCCTTCTGTTTTGTAAATGCACGCCCTGACATGACAGAGTGTTGAAGCTGGTGGTTAACTCGTAAACACGCACACACTTCACAGATGCCAGTGATATCATTTCCTGACAAGTTCATTATCATTTCGCTCGTTTTGTATAAGAACTCCTCGGATTTGCTTCACTTATTTTCGCCACCCGTTCTATATACTGTAGTTGCAATCATTTTGTAAAATAATTGTTAACTAATATTTTGGATGCTCGTTCTATACAAGAATCGTTCTATGTGAACACGTTCTATATGAGACCGAGGTGTACTTGAAACCAGTTGTAATATTGTACAGTACATCATTGCAAAGTTGGAAACAGTCAGGGATTATGTTTAACAGAAAGAGAAGACTACTGTAGTGTTGCCTGGTTTATGATATGGAAATGAAGGCACTTGACTATTGTTCTTGTTATACTATATGGTACTGTATCTATATTTTTTGTATTGCAAGTGTATCCTTGTAACGAAACAAACTTATAGATGTCCTTCCCTTTTCAACAGGTTGCTCAGCTGAGCAAATTCGAGGAGGGAGGTGGTCTGGGCATCAGTTTAGAAGGGACAGTAGATGTGGAAGGGGGACGTGAGGTACGCCCCCATCACTACATTCGTTCCATTTTGCCAGACGGTCCTGTTGGGAAAAATGGACGACTACAGAGCGGCGACGAACTTCTGGAGGTGAGATGATATTTGGATGTGCAGTCACATGCAAAGTTTTGTTCCAGATGAATGAAATGGAGCTATTTCAATTTATCTTTCAAACTAAACTTACAGACCCCAACAGCTGTAGTTTTGCATCATTATATAAGGCCATTTCATTCAAGGATGTTGCAGAACTGTTGCACATGACAATACACTTGAGGAGTTTTATGCTATTTTAGTATTTAGCAGAGTCAGTCCATCTCCTCCTTGTGCTACAACCACTGAAAGTATCACTTTACTGCTAAGCTTTCATTCTTTATTGCTAATGAAAGCTTAAAAAAAGAAAAGAAAAAAGTACAGTACTAGTAATTCATATTAAGTTTGAGTGCTAAGAGGTCTTATTCCTGTGCAGTATTTGAGAAAATATCACTCCTTCCATTCACAAGTGGAGCTCATGTGGGTTGAAATACTCATGGTTTTGATGGATGATTTAAAACCAAATCATACTTGTTGGGAACGGAAGATTGGTAATGTTAGAACTATGAAGGGTATCAGTACAGTTACCAAATGCACCACTGTATACCACTTAAAACTTTATGCTGTTGTACTATTCATTGCCATTGCTTTGCCCATAAATTTTCTTACATATACTGTATCTCTTATCCAAGGTACACCCATCATTTCAGGATTTATTGGTCGATGACAGTGCTTCATATTTTCATGATTATCATGCTGTAGTTTTGAGTCAAAATGAAGTTCATTTTGGAGTACAGTAATGTACGGAAAGTATCTGAAATTTCCCTATGTTGTTTTGCTCTGCTTCTCCATACATGGACATTGTACAAAAAAAACTCATAGACCTGGTAATGGTCTACAAGGGCTCCATCTAATGTAACAGCATCCTTAATTAACATTATCTTTATCCAGCCCATAACTACTACTTAAAAGTTCTGTTCCGTGTTTGAAGGGATGGGAGGCTTCAGACAGAGGGAAGGTAGAAACAAAGCTAAAGAATGAATTGTGAGACAGAATGCCCAGTGCAATACTCCATACTAAATTTGCATCACTCCCCTTTTCTAGCCCACAAATTCTCAAAACAAGTACAGTACAGTACTGTACAGGACTGTACATACAAAGATTTTCTTCCATGTGGCTGTATGGTACAGTATCTAACCATTGATGGCCTAATTCTGTACCAGTTGATATGTGCTATGGGGTATATTATCAAGAGGATTACTGTACTGTCCTTTGCAGTGCATTAGATTATAGTGTTATAGGTTACATAATTATGATATAATGCATTGAAAAATCCTTTTGGACATACACATGTTCAAAAGTATGAGTTATTGAATGAACGAAAACCTTTTATATATCTAAATGAAGAGACTGTTTGTCTGTCATGCTATACAAATTGTCATGTGACCACCTACAGCGCCAGGAATTCACACACGGAAAGTGTGTTACAGTGAGGCGGGGCAGAGGACATTTTCGTCACCAAAAAACCCCCCACTAATTACTTAATTACAGTACAGTACACATACTGTACTTCACTTTTATCATACGCCTGGCAACCCACTCGGTTTGTTTACAACACTGCCACCGCTGGGAAGGAAAAAATATCGTACCATTCTTTTACCTTAAGGGGCATATTCCGTGCGTGCTATGCACGGGCTTTATGATCTAGTTTAAAATATGTTTGTAGATTTACATTTTATGTCCATAGCCCCAGTGTCTACTGTAGTACAGTATAGTAATAAGCTTTTAATATCAAAAGTATATCCTTATGTTGAATAACTGTAAACAAAATCCTGCATTAAGATCACTGAAGGACCAAAAAGTTCTTATGCTCCATGTTACAAACACTTTCAAGATCAGCATTCTGGTTCCTGTCATCTCTGAGTAATGGAGAGGAGTTTTATTCCTTGTGTTCTTGGATTGCATGTTCTAAGGGGAAAGAAGCTTTTGGTCAAACTGGAGGACTACTGATTCCTCCAAACTGTACCATGAATTGAGGTCATCTGTTTCATGGCATATTTTGAAGGAATCAGTATCCCTCCATTTCACCAACAAGAAATTCTGCCCTGTTCAGTAGGTGCTTGAAAATAGTTTGATGAAAGTATACCTTAAAGGTCTTTATTCCATCATGTCACATTTTGCTGGAATGAACACAGATTCATCTCTCACATACATAAGTACCAAATGTGATAAAGGCAATATTATGTCATGAGAAAATGTTTTTCCACTTTAAAGGCCTTTCCATAGTAAACAGGAATGCTGCACTCAAACAACATGGCCCCCAGATTTCATGTTGATTAACATGAATAGACTTTCAGCATACAATCAATTCCCATGTAAAGATGTGGGATGAAAATATGGCCCCCATATCCTTGATGAGGTTGGTAACCAGAGGACAAAATACCCTATGAAAAGGAGGACATAGTGTTTTGGGCAGAAACCAGAGTAGTATCTAATCAATTTGCTTGCACGTATATTGTACACTTCCCAAACTTTAATTCTAATGTGATTTTCCTTCACAGGTGAATGGCCAGAAGCTTCTTGGACTGAACCATGTGGAGGTTGTGGGGATCCTGAAGGAGTTGCCCCGGTGTGTGCGTCTGGTGTGTGGTCGGCGTGCCCCGGGTGCCCCTCTTCCCCTCCACCCCATTGATGCTCCCACAGCTCACAGGGACACCTTTGCTGCCAGAGTGAGTGGCTGTGGGATTCTGACAACCGAATAAGGGAAAAGGCACTGGCCAGAGGATGACAGTGTTTACTATGATGGCTCCTTGCACATTGTACTGAGTCACTGTCCTGGATATGTCATTGCCTGGCCCATGACTTTTCTTTACATACGGCCATTTATAGAGTTATTACACCTGTCATTTCATTATCCAATTTATGACTATTTTTGCATAATAACCCTTAGTGATTTTCTATAACAGAATGGATAAATTGTTTGACAATGTTTAGCTACTGTTCCTGTAGCACATGATGGAACATAAGTAAAGCATTGTCCATAAAGCACCTTGTATATTGTATTATTTTTTCAGTATTTTTGGTGATGTATGGTCAGTCCATTATTGCTAACCAACATATAACAGATGAAATGAAGTTTACATCATTGTCCTTTTTCCATAAAGGATAATAAAACAGTTTTGTTTACATTATAAAGTATACAAGGTGTAGACTTTGGTTGGCATGTAAGTAACATTGTACACCATCTTACACAGAGAAAAGCTGGTTCAAATTGTCATGCGTCTTGTACACAGTTAAGATTAAAATGCCTCCAAAATGTATGATAAGTTACCTAATACATTGTACATAAGCTATAGAACAAAAGTAAAGCAAACTGATTAATATTTTCATGCTTGTCACATAAGATTTGGACATCTTTATGGCTCCCACTGACTGATATGGCCAAATAACATATACTGTACTGTATTCTTAAAATGGATATTATCAGCTGTTGATGTTGCAGTTTTCCTGGACCAGTTTAGATAATATTTCTGTCAGAGGCAAGCAATGTTTGTGTCTTGGAGTTAGAAGGTGTTATGATATTCAGTCGTGTATATTAATAGGGACATGGAGTAGGGCTCATCAGTCAAGAATAGGTGCTGTGGAAATGAGTTATCTGAGAGGTGCATGTGGACTGACAAGGTGGGATGGAGAAAGTAATGAAAGTGTGTATAAGAGATGTGGTATGAGTGAGAAGGCAATTGGTATTGAGTGTGGAGTGGTTGAGAGAGTGAAACATAATACTCTGAGATGGTTTGGACATGTAGAGAGAATGCAAGGTGAGGAGTTTGTAAAGAAGGTGTATGGAAGTGAAGTTGTGGGACGTGGTGTGAGAGGCAGAACAGAGTGGAAGAGTATGTGAAGGAGAGAAGCATGAGGGGGAGGGGAGGGCTTGACCGAGTAAGGAGGGAGTGTTTGAACTGGGAAGTCTGGAGACTTTTCTGCTGTGGCCACCCCCTTGGGGGGAGTTCCCGGAGGGAACGAGGCGTCAGAGCTATAGCTAGATAGATAGATGTGATAGATAGGAATGTGGGATTATTTAGGTAATCAAATCCATACTAATGAACCTGTGGGTTTTGAAATGGTTGACTGACCTTCTACCACTCATTAAGTAATTATGAAACACCAGACAACCTAGTAAGTATCAGACCAATGTATGGGAAAGACCTCATGGGAAACAATTATGTTTATACATTACTCATTCACACATCACTCAAGAATTGATATCAGTAGGTCATAGTTTGAAGATCTGAGCAGTGCATTTGACAGATGTGAAAGACTGTACAGCATTATTAACAGTCAATGCTCAATCATAATCAGAAAAATTGCCTTTGATTTCCCTTGGAGTGAAATGAATGAGAGAAAATTAGCATGTTAATTTACCACTTTGATCCAGACCTCTGCTTGGTACATTTTTCACCAACTTCCATGCCACACCAATACCAGACATTGCTTATTTCTACTGTAATTGTAGAAATATTGTAAATTTCCTCTCTCCTGCTCGTTTGGCAGACTACAGTAATGTGTTCACTTGTATATAGTAAACATATCTGCATTATTTATACTGCCAAAGCTATAGGATGATTGTTACCTCGAAGTTTCAACTCCCCTTTGTGGTGACCTATGTGAGAATGTGTCGCCATCATAATATTGGTGTGCAGTACTTTAAATTTGTGCTTGCAACTGAAATACCTACTGATTTGACACAATAAGACATTGGTACTGTAACGCAGATATATTTCCACAGAAGGCTGGGATGTATTGTACCATTCTCTTGGAGTAATTTATCACTTGGGTATCAACAGATAACTTAAAGTCGTCCATTTGAAAGTTGATCTAATGGGAAGCTATTCACAGTTGCAATCAAGGTGCCTTCTCTTGACTGAATGCCATACTTTACAACTTTACAATAGTCGTGTTGTACTCTTCATCCATACTGAAGTCATAGCTTAAGTTATTGCAAGTACAGTCATAGTACAGACTGTAGATGATAACCATGGTAATAATGACTGAATTGTAGCTCCATAGACACTACTGTTCTATATACCAGTCATTATCATCACCTCTCCCTCTGTTCTTTCAACCTTAGTGTAACAGCACCCTGGTGTACCATTGGCTGGACCCAAAGTTGCACAAGTTTGGCAAGATTGTGGTCAGGTTTGCTCTGGTTCAATAGTTCAATAATTTTTAATACATTACAAGTCCTGAATCTTAGTACAATATTTGTTTTTGGTATAAATTGTATAATCTACTACTGAAGAAAGGCTGTAATAGATCAATTGAAATTATGTAAGTTTTTTAAAATGCTTGTCGTATTAAATTAATTAAATAGGTATGATACTATTAAGTAGGCTGCAGACTACAGCTGGTTGAGATATCTGATTATAGCATTAGTGTTAATACATTGTAAATTAAAGCATATACAGTATAAAGAAGTCTCACTTGATAAATTTTGGTTAGATAATACAAATGAGTACAGTACTGTATGCTGAAGTTGTGAAAAAGATCTGGTAATTTTCATGCAATTTTTCACTGCTACTGGTGTGAAATGGGAGTTTCTGTATAGTATAGGTTACTCTGAAAACAGTACCATACTATGATACTAAGCAATTGGGAGCATGGAAGAAGCATGTAAAATGTAATGCATGTATAAACATAATAAATTTATTCGTTAGATAGAAAATACATAATGTCCGTAGCATGTCAGTGGAATGTTCTGCTGGCAAATATTTAGTTCTTTAATAACAAATTAAAGATCATCTTTGTGAATTGCATACAGCACATCATAATAGCAAAGAGAAAGGTTAGAACTTACAATTTTAATTTTCTCCTTACTCAGAATATCCTGGGTGGATCTCTCCAGAACTTACTACCCGGATCAGAGCGTCTGGTAAAAGCCAAATCCGACGGGTCACTTGCCTCATCTTCCGCGGCTGCCACACCTGAAGCAGCTCTCAGCCGAATGAAGAGCCGTAGCCTGGAGCCTCTGACCGGCCTGGCCATGTGGAGTTCAGAGTGTCAGGTCATCCAGCTCACCAAAGGAGACCGTGGCCTGGGCTTCTCCATACTTGATTACCAGGTCAGTGTTCAGAACAAACCATTTGTACTATCTTAATGCCAAGGGACACAGGCAATTTGGTTCTAAATAGAGATGAGTGATCAAAGGAGGTTGTGTAGTATTGTACCATGTCCATGTTTGACACTCGTAGGGGTTCACTGTAGGTAGCTTATGTTGTATTACAGTTTGCAGGAAATAGGAAAACACATTGTGCATTGAAGAGTGTGTGTGATTTCAGTCCATCAGTCAATCTGTCATACCAGAATAAGACAAAATATAACAACTGCTTCACTGCTTATCTGTCACACAAGACAGACCACCACAATATACAGGTAACTGTTGCCCCATTAGAGACTACCTGTAGAGGAATTGTTGCTGGCACCAGTTGATGTAACTCCACCCTCTGTTGCCAATGTCATGAGGGCTGTAGCAAAGTTAACAGGGGTTAGGGCAGCTAGATCAGTGTCTGTAGCATTACTGAAACTGCTAAAGGCAGAGGACAAAACCAATGAGGATGCATGCGGTTCTGTCTGATGTATGACAGACCGGTACCATTCCTCCTAACTGAAGGAATTTGGTTATTCCTGTCTGGAAAGGTAAAGGGGTTGGTGGTATTGCTGCAGTTACCTGCTGTTGGCACATGTAAGCAACCACATGCTTTGGACACAATAACCAGAGCAGTTTGGTTTTACATACACATTATCGACCATGTACCATATCCTAGTGCTTCAAATCCTGGTGGAATGACAACATGAATATCACTATTATCAGCAGGGAATTTTTGCAGCCTGTGTAGATTTCAATATGGCATTTGCTTGCTGTATTGAGAGAGTCTCTGGAATACAAAATGATGAAGGGTAGAAGTGTGAGCATGGAAGTGAAAAGAGGTCTACGAAATAATATAATCCAGTCAACACTGATATATACTTCGGAGACATGGAAATGAAGTAGGGTTTACCTGTCTAGAATAGGTGCAGTGGAAATGAGTTACTTAAAAGGAGTATGTGGCCTTACCAGGTGGGATGGAGAAAATAATGAGTGTTTATGAGAGATGTGGTATGAGTGAGAAAGCAATTGGTACCGAGTGGAGTGATTGAGAGATTAAAGCGTATTCCATTTAGGTGGTTTGGACATGTGGAGAGAATGCAAGGTATGGAGTTTGCTAAGAAGGTGTATGGTAGTGAAAGAGTGGGACCTGGTGTGAGAGACAAATGAGTGGTCAGATGGGAGAACAGAGTAGAAGAGTACCTGAGAGAGAAAAACATGAGGGGAAGAGGAGGGCTGGACAAAGTAAGGAGGGAGTGCTGGAACAGGGAAAATTGGAGACTTCTGGAGAGAATTCCGAGATGGAATGAGGCATCAAAGCTTTAGGTATTTTTAAATAGATAGATATTGGGTCTGTTTGGATGACAATGTGCAATCCATGTGTGCTTGTGATGAAAATATTGAGATCTTGGATAGCTTCACTTATCTTGGAAGTGTAGACCAAAGCAGTGGTGGCTCTGTTGAAATAAATGTCTTGAGAAGAGATTCGATGCTTACATACAAGTGGGTAACCAATTAATTGACATTATTACGACATTATGATACAAAAATTGAAACCCAATGAGCCATATAACTGGCAGCTCTCTGAATACCATCTCTTTGCTTAAAGAACAGGGCTAGGTTGAAGATGTTTGAATGATGTTTCCAACTAATCAGTACCAACATAGGAAGGTGAATTTCTCCAAGTTTTTACCATAAAGGTAGTAGAAGGCATCTGCACAGTTGGAAAAGATAATAACATGAAGCAACATACAGTAATACTGTAAAATAACTGAATC
Source organism: Petrolisthes manimaculis (assembly GCA_034508575.1). NCBI lineage: Eukaryota > Metazoa > Arthropoda > Malacostraca > Decapoda > Porcellanidae > Petrolisthes > Petrolisthes manimaculis. The sequence continues at coordinate 18,737 of JAWZYT010000581.1, read as the reverse complement.
TAAACAGAAATGTTTGAGTTTGAGGAATGATGATTACTCTACCATTCTTGGCTCTTCTTTTCACTATGAATTCAGGGAGTTATGTTAAGTTTATAGACTACTGTAGTTACCATACTTTATGGCATGAGACATAAAATTAAGAGTAATTTCACTTAATAGGAATATGCACTACAGATACAGTTGGCCACACTCCAGTGAGGGCCACACAGCATTGTCAACTCTGGCTGAAATTATAACTCCGAACCACTCGTTGTTGTAGGGAGGTTAGTCACTTCACTGCCTCCAATGAGTGCTTTGAGCTGGTGGTTTGGAATTACCATCTCGACTAGAGTTGACAGTGGGAGTGTGGCTAATTGTATGTGTTGTGGTGTGGGATGTTACTGGGTATATTACAATGTCATCATGAATCTGACTTGCATTGGTATAACAGAATCATTAATTCATCCCTATCTTGTCTTATTTTCAGGACCCACTGAATCCTCAAGAAACAGTCATTGTCATCCGGTCTCTGGTACCGGGTGGAGTGGCAGAGAAGGACGGCCGCCTCATACCTGGAGACAGGCTGGTGGCCGTCAATGGCACCAACCTTGAAAATGCCACACTGGATCAGGCAGTGGCAGCCCTTAAAGGGGCTCCCCGCGGCACTGTCTCCATTGCCGTGGCCAAGCCAATCAGCGTCCTCGAGTCCACTGGCCAGGTGAGTGCTGATGGGGGACAGGGGGAGGAGGTGGAGCAGGAGGAGGAGGAGGGAGGCGAGGGGGGACTCATGCCGTTGTCCCCCCTCGTCAAGTCCGAGAGCTTCTGAGTCGAGTTATTCCTTGTCACTCACTCAGCAGATCATTATGTTATCTGCGGTACTGCCATTCATTCCTTACATTGGTTCACGTTGTTCCTTTGTAGTCACCATCATCATTGTTACGTGGCTACAAATTGCTATGGTTTATTGGTTGTACTATTCATTACAACATGAAAGGCAATCAAAAATTTTTCTGTACAAACTTTAAGTAACAAGGACTAACTCCCTGTATTGGTTCCATTAATGTGGTACAATCACCTACGTTTATGGTGGTTCAGTAATACATCTTACGTTTATGGTTATCATAGGAATGGTTCATATTTATCCCTATACTTATTGTCTCATTTATTCATTATTGCTTGTCACTGTTGCTGCTCAGGTGTGGTGGTGTCACAAGGTTACTCTGCCATTTGCTCCAACTCAACCTTTACTTTGGAGTGGTTTGATTCTTTAGTTGATATGGTGGGTAGGAGTTGGTTCTTACTGAAATTATTGTCTTAAAGTTGTGTGAAGTGAACTAGATATCATTATATACGAGTAAGAGGAAGTGTCAAACTGTTCCAGGAAGCAGAACATTTTTATTAAGTACAGTAGTTATAAAGCAGTTTGTTTCTTGTCACAGTTTGGGGAAATCATTGGCCTTCAAATGTCGACATAAAGTTAGCCCCTTTCATGGAGCTAATGAAGCCAATATGTGCAATAACCTTTAAATAACTTTAAATATAATTTCAGTAATGTTCAGTAACAGCTAAATTTTTCTTCACCAGTAGATGAAAAAAGACTTACAATTTAAATCATTTTAAAGTAAAGGTGTGAAATGAGGATCTGGGCTGTATACTAAAAAGGTCATAGGTTAAATGATGATGATGGCCAGTATGATGACTCCATGTACAGTATAGTACAGTAGTGCGTATGGAACCATCCTATCAACCATCATCATCAAGTAGCCTAAGACTCTTCTAGTGTATGGTCTTTGAGGTGGATCATGTATGAATTATGCATCTGTAGATATCTCATCATGTGAAAAATATGTTTGAATACAGTATAACTCTCATGTCCTGCTATATCCAGGGTGGATAAGGTATAGTAGAACTTTGTTTTTTGGTTTCTTTGAAGTAGTTTTGTTTTATTTCCCCAAACATTTGTAACGGTAGTTGGTGCACATACACTCCTGGTGGTAAAACACATCCCCCAGGATACTCTAGTGTTGCTGTAGTAACTGCACACTTGATATGGGCTGTGCTATTCTGCCAGCCCTAACCACTGTAGGTACTGTTGAGCTTTTACTGTATGCTGTGTGTATGAGTGCCAGACACATACGCATCCAGTTGGGACAGTTAGCATAGTCCATCCTCTTTACTCATAGGTGTGAGTGCAGGAAGTTTTGACTTGAGGGTCCAAGCACTTAAAATGAAAGAAACTTTGGAGTTGAAGGAAAAATGAGTCGATACCATCCTGTTGCACACTTCATGGAGAGGTTTGACAATACTGAATGTCTCAGTTGAAAGTGTTGGTGGCTGTACATTACCAGTCAAAAACTACCTATGGCTTCAGCAGTATTAGGGATGACTTTGCACAGTGCACTGTCACACACACCTCCCTGTATACACAAAATAGATTCCGGCTGATGTATGCTCCTTGGTTTTAGGACAGTACTGGGTAACCAAGTGAAAGGTGTTGAATACAGAGGATAAGATTATGATGTCAAACTTTGGCAACTGATTCCTCTTAACTTTGCCACAAAGCAGACCACTTGTACTGTGGTAGCTTATTTCTTGGCACAGTTTAGAGGAATATATGACCTCTAATTCATTGACTATGTCTTGACCCCTTAACTAGATTCTATTTGACTCAAAAGAATAGTGAAGGGAAACTCAGAGATTTTATCCCATGTACTGTATTTGTTTCAAGATGTTCTCTCTGAAGCTACTATGCATCACGAATGAAGACTTGGTAATTCCCTTCAACTTTGTTGTGGGTGAAAGTTGAATTTAGTTCATGATGGTACCTTTGTGGATGTACCACAAAAAGTTATTGTTGTAAGTTGTCCCTTCACTGTGGTTTGATAATGAATGTCCAGGCATGTCATGTCTAAGGGTAAGGATGGGTAGACAAATATATTTACAGTTGTTTACAGGTGATTAGGTGATGCTTCCTAACTTTCCTTAATCCTCTGTTAGTTTTTCAGTCGTATGTTTTCCACTACTACTGTACGTATTTAAAAAAAAATGTGGGAGATGTAAAACAGATGACTCTAATATCCAACAGAAAATTAAGGAGAGATAGGCGGCACAACCTGAACACTTGTGGGGACTGAAAATTGGTTGTAATTCCTCACCCAGTGCTGCCATTGTACAGGCAACCCGATATATGATGTCTTGATTTTCTTTCATTCTTTTGTTCATACTGTTGCACTCTGGACTTCCAAAGAACCGCTGTGTGAAAGAAAGTTATGGAAAATGAAGACATCATTGCCTGCATTCACCCAGTGAGAAAAAGAAAAATAGAGAGTGTGTATATGTGTGTGTGTGTGTGTGGGATAGTGTAGGGTTGGAGCCTAGCTAGCATGCTAACAGTGACATTTTTGTAATCTCAGCAGCTTTGTTTGGGCTGCCTGTAATAAAACTCAAGGGGTGGATGATGACCGGTTGTGTTGACTTTATAGACACTATATGAAGCCATCACTCTGGTCAGATCATTGTCATCACCTGCTCCTTGACTTCTCTTACCTGCAGCCTGGTGTCCCATGTAGCTCTTTGTTTTTAACCCTCTTTATTTCTGGAGGTGTGTGTCCGTGCTGTATTGTTCTCCAGTGGACGGATGGATGGATGAATGTGGGGTTGTCACTTGAGGGAGTAAGGTGTTGTTCGTTGGCAGATTGGAGGCTGCTGATTTCTCTAGGCTGGGTCAAGAACCAGACTACTGTACCTCATAGTAGGAAGATTGTTTTGTGGGGCATTTAGGAGGAATCTGTGTCCTTCAGTCTTCCATCAGTACCGTATCTTGCTCCCTTAATGAATCAGGGTGTAACAGTTTGAGTAATATTTGATCTTTGAGGAAGAAATTTTACTCATCATTAAGGAAATGAAGGTCTTGTTGATGAATTGGAGGCCACTTATTGTTCCAAACAGTGCCACAAAGCACACCACTTAAACTGAAATAGCGTATCATAACTCAGTTTGGGGAATAAGTACGGTAACCTTTCCATTTCATGAACAACACCTGACCCCTTAATTATACAGGTATGCACTGCTGCTGACTCCCTGCACAGTCATGTTAGGATAATGTTAAAATGAAATGTTCCTCTATTTAGTAAATATATATATAAATATATTATATATTTTATTGAATGAGTGTAAAAGGGATTATCTCACCACACTTCTTCCTTCTGGTAAAGTAGCAGCTTAATTAACCTTTTTGTATTTTGTATTGTTCTATGTAGCTGTTCCTAATGCGTTGACAATTGAACTGTAAGTATTTTTATCTGAGATTCTATATAATATATAGAAAAGGGTATTTTGATACTGTATCAAGTATGAATTGAGTCATAAGGTAAGTTATGCTATATCTTTTGAATTTTTATCACTGACTAACTTTTATGTGAAAATTTATAGATGACTATGTAGAAGACTTACCTTGCATGAATCAATTTCTGTGGGTAGAAAGAAGAGTAATATTATGAGTATGCGTTGATTGTGTGTAAGTCATGTCACTGTGTTGTGTACGTGAGTAATTTGTTCAGGAATAGATGGAAAGCTTCGAACACCATTCATTTATTTGTTACGCTAGCTTACAGTGAATTTGTTGAAGAATTTATGGAAAGCTTCTGAGACCTTTTGTTAGCTACACTTTTATATAAAAAAAATTACTTTTATTGCTATTTCGAATGATGAAAAGAAAGCTACTACTACTAAGCGTAAGTTGAGTGAAGGAAGGAGACCATCATCATCTCAAATAAATGCTGTATGAGACCATGTTTGCTCTGACATTATACTGTTGAATATAATAAATTTGTACGAAATATTTTTTTTTCAATCACAAGCACATCCCTGGATAGGAGCTTCATCCCACACTACGATAGTTCGTTGTTGCATTCACACATCATGGAAAATTAACCCTTATGCCAAGACATTAATTTTGTCCCAGAGTTTCAAAATTACCAAGGAGAGACAACTTTTGGAAGTGTTAGGAGCTTCGTCTGATGAGTTTGGTTTGTGAGCCTGGGCATGATTGGGAAAAGATGATTTTATGATATGACCAAAACACCTAGTGAGGAAATAAATCATAGCCACGAATGCAAGTTGGTAGATGCATAGCTTCACGGAGTATAAAAAGGTTATGGGAGGCAGGAGGTTGGCAAATTTCTGGCCACTGATTCCACCATTTGTGCCCCATAACAGACCACCTAAGCTATAACCGAGGCATAATTTGGATGTACAGTATTAGCAGCCTCCAATTCACAAATGATGTATTTTGGACACTCAGGTTTCAGTAGGAGCAGAGTTAGTTGATTATTTATTCTCTCCGAATCTCTTTATCTAAAAAGTGAATGAGTGGGAGAGACAAAGATGCTATGAAGTTGCATTTTTTTCTGTACAGTATTTCATCTAGTTGGTATTAAGGTATAGTACAATTAATAAAAAAGTTGGAGGCAGCTGAATCCTCTATGATATCCCACAAAACAGCACCAATATTGAAGGAATTTGTTTATCGTGGAATAAATCAGAGGAATCAGTAACCTACAAATTGCTAACCACAACATAGTGTCATTGCAATTTTTTTAAAGTAAGTTGAATACTGTTTAGGTCAAGTAAAAATGTGGTCTCTTCGCGGGGAACATTCACAGGCCATCGGTGTAGTAATGTTAAATGGACAAGAATGGAGTTATGGTATATAGATGTTGTGGGTGTTGTGTTGAGTAAAGGAGGAAGACAAGGATACAGTTCAGGCGACGGTGGATGAGAGGAGACAGTTGTGAGTACTGTACTGTACATTCAAAGTGGGAATTGGAAATGAGCCTGAAGAAATGATGTGTAGGAGTGAAGCTTATAAGTCATTCATCAAGAGTGAGAGAAGTGGAGATTTATTTGAAAAGCACACCTGTGGAGAGAGAGAGAGAGAGAGAGAGGGGGGCAGAGAGACTTTTGGTTTGACAATGATGTGATGTTGATGTTTAAAAGTATGTTAAAAGGAGCTTTTTACTCTGGTGTTGGACACGTAACAATTGAAGAGTGACATGTTTATGAAAAGGAGTGTATAAAAATGTGGTGGACGGACTGAATGGGAATGGGTCTTTCTTTATATTGTAGTACTGTAGTTTGTTTGGGATCAGATATGGTGAAGATCAAGGAAGTTATTGTTAGGTTTCTCACTAGAATTGGTGTGTGTGTGTGTGTGTGTTGCGGTTCAGTATACAGTCTCGGCATCATCATCAGCAGAGCATGGCCATGGTCGCTGTGAACGCTTGAGTCACACACACACACACACACACACATTCCTTGTACTGAGTCACTGGAGCGGAGAGTGCCAGTAGGAGAACCAACTTGAGTCACCTGGGGAACACTACTGAGCCAAACCGTACAGTAATTTACACACCCAAGGTTTTGTGTTCACGGGGTAAGTCAGCCTGTTGTGTATAACTTGGAGGGCTACTGACTCACCCACACTATGACACAAAGCAGCTTGTATGTTGACTGGGTCTGTTTCGTGGCATAGTTTGGAGGAATCGCTAGCCTCCAGCTTGTCTACAACAAATGACCCAATTTAGTGAACATTTATCAACTTGACTCTAGTAGTAGTAAATTAGAGAAATTTGCTAAAACTTAAGCATCATTATCATCACGTGCATTGTAAGGAGGTACAGTATCCATTTATGAAGAAATCAATTGTCATATAATGTGAGTCATTCATGTACAGTACTGTGTGTATCTAAGTATTCTGTGACAGTGACTATTCATCATCATCATCATCCCACTCCAGAACAATGGCCTCTTTTAACTTTCTCTTTAACATTATACCTTTTTTTTGTGTAAAGGAAATACTATGTATTTCAAAATGTTTTAACCAGATAATTGTGTGCATAACAATTTTTATGGGAAACCTTTTAGGATACACTTGCGTGTGTGTGTATGTGTATGTGGGAGTTACCTGGAGGTTCGTTTGTTACATTTAGTTGTTTGTTATTAGTCTATGTGTATTGTGTAAGACTTCAGGTGTTAGGCTGGCTTCACACGAGCGATTTCAACCGCGCGAATTTTTTCCGCGAGGTTAAGAAATTAATTAAGTTTAATGAGACCGTTCAGACACTGTCCGCGCGATAGAATTACCGCGCGGACGGTGGACAGCGTCCGCGTGCACCGCCAAACCGCGACGTCACCAGCAGTCTAGAATAACACAGAAGTATATGGTGTACTTCACACCAGCGGATATTTTCCGCGCGAACACAACAGTTGTGGTTCATCTGTGTTACTGGAGAGTCAATACATTCCATATTATTTTATATCAGATATGTACTTTTTTAGTTTAAATTTTCAATATTAACAATAATATTGATAATCATATTATTATTATTGTTATCATTGTTGTTTTTAATGTAATTTTTGTTGTTATTGCTGTTATTATTACTGTTGCTATTGTTGTTATTGTTGTTATAGTTATTGCTATTGTTTTTATTGTTGTTATAGTTATTGCTATTGTTTTTATTGCTATTGTTATTATTATTCTTGGCGAAATTTCGCCAAGTATGTTTCTCTATGATCTTGTGTGTTTGAGGCTGTGTCTATAGCTTCGCGGTCTAAAGGTCACAATTCTTGTCCGATTTTGCTGAAATTTTCACCACAGGTAGGCATCACAATTTCTAGGTCACCTATTGTTTTTCAAAGTCAAAAGTAAAAAATCACGGTCAAAATTTATAAAAAAAACCCTGAACATTGATAAAACCGCAATAATTTCCGTTGTAGAGATCTGATTTTGATCAGACTTTTTCTGTTATAATCTATGTTCAATTCTGCTTCTAATGGTACTTGAGTGATGGCCGTATTTCTAAAACTCGCTATTTGAGCATTAGGTCGAAAATCAAGGGGTCTGAATTTTGCCATACTTTCACCAAGTTCTCGCTCTACGAGTGATTGTTTATTGTATATATTGTCGTAGTATTGTTTTTCTTGTTTTCTTTACTCTATTAAGTTTTTTTTAGCATATAACATATGTAATTCCCATCCTGTGTATCTGTTGTTGTTGTTGTTGTTATATAATTAACACAGACAACTCTCTGCTGTATGGCATCCATTGTCAGCACAAGCAGATGAATTATCCTAACGTGACTCCTTCAAAGCTACCGCGCGGTAGTTTACCGCTTGTGTGAAAATAAAGAGCGGCGACTCGAATATTTGACCGCGCGGCAAAAAAACGCTCGTGTGAAGCCAGCCTTAGTGTTCTTTCAAATCGTCTTTTACCTTGCAGACCACGAAAGAGTTTTCCTTTGACAATTAGCATCGTTTAGTATAAGTCAGAAAAAATGTAGGTAACCATTTCAAAATGTAAGTTAGTGTGTTCACTCGTGTTTTAGAGTTTGGTAATGTGCTCGCCTCGTTCCTTGCTAACACGAGTTCCAACCTACTTTTCTTTGAGTGTAACCGTGATGATACGAGTCAGGGTCCAGAGAATATTCTATGGACCGTGATAGGAGTATACCGACCCGTAGCCAACGCACGTCTTACATGACCTATATATATGTTATGGCCTAGCGTTCGTAGAATTTATTTGAATTATATCCTTATTTGGAATAAAGAAAGGATTATCTTGGTAATAATAGTGTCAATAAGTTCATGTTGATTAGTTTTGCACCATTTTCTCACTCCCGATTCGACTGGCCATCCAAAGTCGTCAGAGGCAGGACTGAATCTCAAGTTTTTAGGTCCGTGAAGAACGAGGAGAGGAGGGAAAGGGAGAGGAAAATATGGGAAGCGAGGGAGAGGGAGATGACAAGGATGATGGTGGTGGATAGTGTGCAAGGAATGAGAATGGTGGGAAAGCGAGAAGGATTGGTGGGAGGAAAATATATTGGAAAGTGGGGAAGGGAGATGGAATAATGATGGGAAAGGGAGGTGGAAAATCGGAAGAGAAAGGTTGAAACGTAGGAAAGGGATTTAGATAGTGAAGGAAAATTATAGAATGTGGGAAAGGGAAAGTAGATAAGGTATTGAAGGGAAATAATGGAGGGTAGGAGTGAGAGGAGATGTTGGGTTGAGGAAAAGGAAGGTTAATAAAAAGAAATTATGGCAATTATAGTTGTGGGAAAGGGAGATAGAACAGTGAATGATAAACAGAGGTGATGATATAAGGGAGAATGATAAACAGTGAATGATAAACAGTGAATGATAAACAGTGAATGATAAACAGTGAATGATAAAAAATGAATGATAAAAAGTGAATGATAAACAGTGAATGATAAACAAGAGGTGAAAGGAAATTATTGTGTAGTGAAAGGGAGATTGAGACACTTTGCTAACACTACCGGATATTGAGTATAGTGTACTGTATGTAATTTTTAAAACCTCACCAATTAAGTTGATCAGTTTAATTGGAGATGCTGTATGTATGTATGTATGTATGTATGTACCTGAGGACGGTCTATGTAGTTTGATGCGTGGATTTCTGTTACAAAGACGGATGTAATTACGAGTGAGACGACGGAACCGTGAAATGAAATACTGAAGGTGAAGAAATGAAGGATTGAAATGTTGTTGACTTCTCCTGTACCAATATTGTGTTGTGATTGCATTCTGAGTAACTCAAAATGTGTCTTTTTTTTTTTTCGTTGGGTCACAGATAAATAAATAAATAAATATGTATTAAAAGGGAAAAAATAATAAAAAGTAGGGGAAACGAGTAAAGGCAAGAGATGGAATGAATGAGATGAAACGGTACAAGGGGACAGATTGTGTAGGTAAAGGAGACGTTGAATGGATTGAAATTACAGGGGAAGAATTAATGGTTATTGTCTTGCTTGTGAAATACAGTATGTGTCATTTCCTCATTTTCTTCCGCCATTCTCTTTTCCTTTTTTATTGTATCTTCTCCTGCTTTAGTCTTTCTCCTACCTCTTCTCTCTACTTTCTTTCCTTTCCCTTTCTTACTTGTATTCTTCCTCCCGACTTTATTTCATCTCCTCTTATGTTTTTCTTCTATCTATTCTCTAACTTTCTTTCCTGTTCCTCTTGTTTTCCGTTTCTTTCTCCCACCTTGCATCTGACTTTCTTTCCTTCCTCCCTTCTCTTCCTCCTCTTCCCTCTTCCTAAACTCTTATCACCATCCTCCTCCTACTCCTATTCCTTCTCCTTCCTTTTTTATCGTTCTGTGTTTCTTCTTCACATACACCTTAATTGATTCTCCTCTTCCTCTTCCCCCCCTTTCAACTCTTCCTCCTCTTCCCCCTTTCTCTTCATCTTCCTCCTTTTGTTGCTATTTGGAGAATCTTTGTATTCTTTTGTATACTTTTTTGTATATTTTTTTTGCTATTTGGAGGAATCATTTGCCCTCCAAACTCGCCAACAGCATCACACAAAGAACTCTTATATTAGTCAGGATTCTGTGCCAGGTTGCAGCACGTTCCTCTCCCCCTCCTTCCCTCCCCCCTCACCCCAGCCCTGAACATATATTCATTAAGCTGGTTTATACGGCCTTCAGAACTTGTGTGTGTGTGTGTGTGTGTGTGTGTGTGTGTGTGTGTGTGTAATCATCGACTATCCACACACACATATTATTTATTTATTTATTTTTATTTATTTATTTTCCACACATCTATGTTCAGTAGCCTGATAATAATAATTCTTCAAATTATAACTTTTTCTGTGATTCATGAAGTGACGAATGAGGCGACAGGACCTTTTCTACTTATAATAATATAATTTATACTGTACAGTTACACCCAACAGTCCCTCAACACCTACGAATGAAACGACCCACCGACCCCTAATAAAACTAATTAATGTGAAACTCTAGCTGTTGGTGTGTAAATAATACCACATAAGATTCACTCAGGTGCCTCACTTTCTTTCACCAGGACTTTTAATCATGACTCTACATACAAGTTTCTTTTTTTTCCTCTCCCACTGACTCTCGAGGTGGTGAAAGGTGTGGAAACTTATTAGCCTCAGTGACACTTATTTACTGTGATGTGGTGTATGTATGTATGTATGTATGTATGTCGTTCATTTGGCCTCATTAACGGAGATGATTGTTGTGGTTAATTCGTGATGTATTTTGGAATATTTTTAGTGAATAAATCGTGATGTATTTTGGAATTTTGTAGTGTATGATAAATCGTGGTGTATTTTGGAATTTTTTAGTGTATGATAAATCGTTATATATTTTGGAATTTTGTTTTGGTAGGTCCTCTAGCGTGATGTTTTTTTGAAATTTTGTAGTGTATGATAAATCG
>JAWZYT010000581.1:0-5000 GCA_034508575.1 Petrolisthes manimaculis | reverse complement strand
TCTTGCTTTATTCATTCCTGTCTCATCCTCTTTCTTTATTCATTCTCTTTCTTTATTCCTTCCTTCCTCTCCTTTATTCCTTCCTATCTCATCCTCTTTCTTTATTCCTTCATATCTCATCCTCTTTCTTTATTCATTCCTATGTCTTCCTTTATCCCATTTATTCCTCTAACTTTATTTCATCCAATCTCTTTCTTTCTTCCTTTTTTATATTTCTTCCTCATCCTTTTTTTATTCCTTCCTCCCTCTTACTTTATTCCCTTATTCCTCTTCCTTTATTTACTTAGTCCTCTTCCTTTATTACTTCCTTCCTCTCCCATTCTTCCTTCATTCCTTTAATCTTTTATTTCTTTTATCAACCAACCTTTATTTCTTTTCTTCCTACTTACCTTTGTCTTTTTGTTTTCTTTCTGTTATTGTCTTATCATTTTCTTTCCAGTCTTCCTTCCTCTTTCAATTTTCCTCCCCTCTTTTGTCTTTGTCATTTTTTTTAATTGTTTTTTTTTTATTATTATCTTCCTTATGGTGTCTCTATTTTTTTTTTTACTTTAATTTCCTGTGTGTTTTTATTTTGGGATTAATTATATGATTTAATTATCTCTAGTATCCTCATCTCTCCCATTTGCAAACACACACACACACACACACACACACACACACACACACACACACACACACACACACACATATAAAAGAAGCTCACACACACACACACACACACACACACACACACACACACACACACACCACACACACACACACATCTATAAGAAGCTCACACCACATACACACACAATATACAAAACACACACATATAAAACAAACAATCTCTTATATAGAACACACACACACACACACACACACACACACACACACACACACACACACACACACACACACACGTCCTTATCATGATGTCGTGTTGAAATATAAATATGTGTTAATAGACAATGAAGGGGAGCGAAGAAACAAAGTGTGAAAGAAGAACAGAGCAGCAAATTGAGAGATCATGTGAAAAAAGTAAAAGAATTGTGAGATGGAGGAGAGGGGAATAATGAGGGAGGTGAGTGAGAGAGAGATGAAAGAAGAAAGGAAAGATGAAAGGAAGATAAAATTGTGTGTGTGTGTGTAGTGTGTGTGTGTGAGAGAGAGAGAGAGAGAGAGAGAGAGAGAGAGAGAGAAGAGAGAGAGAGAGAGAGAGAGAGAAAGAGAGAGAGAAAGAGAGAGAATGGACGAGGATAAATAAAGGAAGGAGAATTAGAGTAAATATTGGGAAAATGGAGGAAAATATAATAGTAGAGGAAGTTTTAGTAAAGATAGATGAATGGGAGGAAGAAAGTTAGTAGATAGGAAAAATTAAAGGAATAAAAGGAAGAAATAATAAAAATGATTTGATAATTAAAAAAAACGTAGTAGAAGGTGAGAATATTTATACAAGTAACTCCCAAGAAGTGTGGAGGAGAAAGGGAATAAAGGAAGGAAGGAAGGAGGAAGAAGGAAGAAGATGAAAAAAAGCAAAAAAATATTTTTATGATAATAGTTATAAGGAAGTTAAGTTATCTCACCAAGTTCCTGCTTTATCTGTCTGTGTGTCTGTCCGTCTCTCTCTCTCTCTCTCTCTCTCTCTCTCTCTCTCTCTCTCTCTCTCTCTCTCTCTCTCTCTCTCTCTCTCTCTCTCTCTCTCTCTCTCTCAGATATATCTAACCTGCGTCAATCAGATGCATTTTTTCTGAATCTGCTCGTACAGGCTTAATTGGTCTGTGATGCTGGCGGTGAAGTGTGGAGTATACAGATTCCTCCAGACTGTGCCACAAAACTGCTCTGTTACATGAGGTAGTGTTTGGTGGCTTAGTTTGGAGGAATGGGTAGTAACCTCTAGTTTACCTACAACAAACATCAGACAGGCCGCCTGCCCTTTAAGGTGGAAAGGAATATATCGTACCAAATATGTTATCCAGAATTTTATATATATATATATATATATATATATATATATATATATATATATATATATATAATATATATATATATATATATATAAACAAGCTATGAAAGAGAGATAATTGTATGCTTTTTCCTTGTGTGTGTGAGAGAGAGAGAACTTGAAGGGTTGCGAAAATTAGTGAAACAGACAATAAAAGCAGTACAAGAGAGAGAGAGAGAGAGAGAGAGAGAGAGAGAGAGAGAGAGAGAGAGAGAGAGAAAGAATGCCGCATCTACTACTGCTGGTATTCTGTAATGTTGTATATGTATGTCCTACTGACTGTTAGTATGTCTGTCTGGGCTGGGGTACTAGTAGTAATAGTAACAGTAGTAGTAGTGTAGCAACAATACTATAAATAATAATGGAATAACAGTAGTAATAGCCCTAAGTCTAGTAAAGGCAGCACAAGTAACTGTATTATTATTATTGTTATTATTATTATTATTATTATTATTATTATTAGTAGTAGTAGTAGTAGTAGTAGAAACATTGTAGCAGTAGTAATAACATTAGTAATATTAATGACACAAGTAACAGCAGGAAGTGTAGTAGCAGGATTGGTTATAAAACAGTAACAAAACAGTTCCAGGTAATCGTGTTTACGTGTGTGTGTGTGTGTGTGTGTGTGTGTGTGTGTGTGTGTTTGTGTGTATACCAGAAAGAGAAGGACACGTAACAAGTAGGTGTAGTGAAGTATAATGAGACGAGGAAATCCAATAGTGTTGTGTTGTGTTAAACAAGAGAGAGAGAGAGAGAGAGAGAGAGAGAGAGAGAGAGAGAGAGAGACGTAGCAAGCAGTAGTGGAGAGGTATAATCAGGCAAGGAAATCCTCCAGTGTAGTGTAGTGTAGTGTTGTATTGTGTTAACCAGGTGAATAATGTAGGTGGCAGCGAGGCTCCCAAGTGGACAGGCCCGCTGATGGGACTGGGAGAACATTTGATGGGACTGGGAGGAGAGACCCATTATATCCACGCCTCTCATATAACACAAGGCAAAGTTATGTATATATATCTATTTTTTTCTTTGTGTATGGAAAGTTTGTGTTGTATAATGCATCACTTAGGCTAGGCTGGATTAGATTACTTAGCGTTATGTGATGTGTGTACCTATGTAGCTCTTAGTAACTATATGGATTAAAAATGTGTTACAGGAATCGAAGAAAAAGAAAACGGATACAATAGGGAATAAATTTATTCATTATGCAGCTCAGTAGAGACAACGGGATGGGATGCTGAGGATGATGGATAGAGGTGTGAAAGGAGTAGAGTGGGTGGAGTTATAAGGTGAGTGAAAGAAAGTGGATGATTTACGATGATAAGAAAGAGTACAGAGGCGAAATTAAGTGAAAGGAAGAGACAGATGAAGTAATTTGAGAGGGGAAGGTGAGTGGATGAAATAAGATGAAAAATTTAAGTGTGGATGAATCTGGATGAGGAGTAAAGTGTGTTGATGAAATAGGGTAAGTGGGTAAGTGGAAAAGTGGAGGGGGGAGCACAGGTAGGTGGGTGGGAAGACGGGTATGTGAGAATAGAGAATGAGATTGGCAGAGGGGGAGGAGGGAGAGGGTCCTAATGTAAAAAGGTAGATGAAATTAGAGGAGGGAAGGGAGGAGGAGGCAGGCATGGCTGGCGTAGTGATAGATGTGAGAAGAATGCAGGGGAAGTGGAGAGAGAGAGAGAAAGAGAGAGAGAGAAAGAGAGAGAGAGAGAGAGAGTGAGTGAGAGTGTGTGTGTGTGTGTGTTGGTGTAATCAATATGGACACGTATTATTATGGTATGAAAGAGGGACTATACCTTTGTATCTTCCTCATTCCTCCCTTTATTCTTTTCTCTATCTCTTAAACATTTCTCCGTACCCACACACACACACACACACACACACAAAGCCCGGGGTGGTTGGTTATTATTGTTTTTGTTCTGTCGTCATTGTCATTGTTGTTGTTGTTATTCTCGTCCTTCCTTCCTTCCTTCCTTCCTTTCTTTCTTTCTTTCTGGGTCACGAGGAGTCTTTGTTGTTGTTGTTGTTGTTGTTGATGCTGATGTTGTTGTTGTTGTTGTTGTGGTTATAGTTGTTGTCTCTCTGGGTCACAGGAAGACTTCTTTTTTTATCTCTCAACTCCAAACAATGGAAGCAAAATGACTCTTCCTCCTCCTCTTTCTTTCTCTTTCTCTTCCTTTTCCTCTTCCTCTTCCTCTTCCTTTTCCTTTTCCGCTTCCTTTTCCTCTTCCTCTTCCTCTTCCTCTTCCTCTTCCTTTTCCTTCCTTCCTTCCTTTTCTCTTCCTTTTCCTCCTCCTTGTCCTCCTCCTTTTCCTCTTCCTTTCTTTCCTCTTCCTTCCTTTACCTTGTTAACACTAAACGGGTGTGTTGTATGTCTTGACTCCTTGGCTCCCCTTTCTTTTTCCTCTTCCTCTTTCTATTCTTTTTTTTTCTCTTACAGTTTTTACCTCTTTCCTCCTCTTCCTGTTTTTTCTCTTTCCGTCCGTTCCTACTTTCACCTTTTTCTTCCTCTACCTGTATTATGCCTCTTTCCTTCCGTTCTTCTATTTACTACTTTAATCCACATCCTATTTTCACCTTTTTCTAACACTTTTATATTAACTCTTTCCTTCTGTTCCTATTTTTAACCTTTTTCTTCCTCTTTTTGTGTTTACCTCTTTCGTTCTGTTCCTAGTTTCACCTTTTTCTTCCTCTTTTTGTATTATACCTCTTTCCTTCAGTTCCAATTTTCACCTCTTTCCTTTTGTTCCAGTTTTTACCTCTTTCCTCATCTTCCTTCCCGTCTTGGTTCTGTTTTATTATTTATCTCTTCCTTTCTCTTGCCACTTATTCATTCATACCGTGGTTTGTTCGCTCATTAAATCTCTCTGTCTTTTATCTATCAATCTATATTTATATCTATCTTATTCTTATTTTATCTGTGTCTGTCAATTTGTTTCGTATCTTTTTATCCACATCTATCTGTTCACATCTCCCTCATCACTCTCCCTCTACTCTACCTTCTCCATCCTCCTACCTT
>JAWZYT010000580.1:105000-230098 GCA_034508575.1 Petrolisthes manimaculis | reverse complement strand
ATGGTGGTTATTCTTCATAGGCATTCTTACATTAAATACATGGTAAATATATAGTACATAATAATAATAATAATAATAATGAGTTTGGGAGAGGATAGGAGAGGGTTGTAGTGGTTAATGTAGAGGTTAGGGATTAAGGAATTGGACAAGGATAAGGAATTACCAAGGTTCATTAGTGAGGTGAGGTGAGGTGAGGTGATGACCATCAGGTGGGATGTATGGTGAGGTGAGGTGTGATGTGAGTCATAGGAGGGTGAGGGTGGCAATGTATATGTCACGTGTATCCATGTACATCTACACATAATGTATATAAACATATACACACACATATATCAATATATATATATACATACACATAAATGGTCTTGTTACAATTTGTACTTAATAATATACTTACATTAGTCATAATAGTATATATACAATGATAATATACAATTTTATTTGTATATTTGTATATTTTGAACTGAGAAGGGGTGGAAGGGGTGGTTGGAGGTAAAGTAGGCCTGGTGTGTCAGAGAGAGTCTGATTCACGCCTATAATTAAAATGTCATTATAGACATTGTCACCCAGTTGATAGAAGAGTATTAATCTTTTAATGGCAGGGGATTAAGTCTCCTCCATTCTCAGTCCAGAACATGTGTACATACAAGCCTCACGTGTTACTATATGAACTTTTCTAGGTGTGTGAGAAATAAGGAATATTAAAATAATAATAGTAATAATAATAATAATAATAATAATAACAACATTAATAATAGTGATAATAGAAATAAATAAAATAGCAATAATAGTAATGGTAATAATAGTAATTAGAACAGCAATGATAATAGTTATAGTAATGATAACAATAATGCTTAGAAAAGTATAAATTGTAATGATAATATTAGTGATAATAATAATAACAGCAACAACGTTAATAATAATATAATAATCATAATAATAATAATAATGGTAATTAGGATAGTTTCATATTAATAATGGTAAGCAATAATTATGATAATAAGTAATAATATTGATCATTATGGTATGTATGTATGATTGTAGTAGTAGTAGTAGTAGTAGTAGTAGTAGTAGTAGTAGTAGTAGTAGTAGTAGTAGTAGTAGTAGTAGTAATAATAAGAGTAGTAGTAGTCAGTGGAAAAGGAATGAGTTGGAAAGGAAGGATTTAGGTGCAGAGGTGTGAAGGGAGTGCTGGAGGGGCTAGTTGAGGTCAGGTCATACTTAAGAAGCTTTAAGGTGTTTTGGTGGGTGGGAGGTCATCGGTGGGGAAGTTGAGATGTGGTTTAGCTGGTCAGTAGGGAGTTTATCAGTGGTAATTAGAGATAGGAAGAGAGGGAGAGGTGAAGGGGAATATTAGCCTTAATGAGAGAGAGAGAGAGTGAGTGAGTGAGTGAGAGAGAAGGAGAGAGAAAGTGAGTGAGTGAGTGAGAGAGGGAGAGAGAGTGAGTGAGTGAGTGAGAGAGAGAGAGTGAATGAGTGAGAGAGAATGAAAGTGAGAGAGAGAGAGAGTGAGAATGAGTGAGAGTCATGAAAATTTACAGAAGTATTTACAATTTACAATCAGCAGTTGTGTGATTTTAGCTATAGCTATACTTAATCATGTTTACATAGTGGTACTTAGAAAATTATTATACAGTTTATTTTTGAAAGAGCTGAGGTTATTTGACTCCTTGACATTTTCAGGAAGATTGTTCCATATCTTTGGCCCCATTACTGACAAAGATCTAGCACCTGAGTCAGTATGAGCATTAGAAACATACAGATTATTTTTTTGCCTAGTATTGCTTCCTGTTATATTATGGACTGATGGAAAGGAGAGGAGATGGCTTGGATAGATATTACAAGGACAAGTAGCACCTCAAAAGGTCTTACGACCCATACCAAGGAGGTACCGTAGGTGTAGTAGTAGTTGCTAACTAATAGTGAGAGATAAAGTATAGTAAAGAGAAGGCTCTCCCCACCCACCTCTCCCACCCGCATTGCGGGTATGGAAATGGAAATGTACCTAACCCGGGGGAAAAAAGGCCGGACTAGGAAATTTTTGTACAGGAAAGGAGGAAACAATCCCTATAACTCTACCACGCTTGGCAGAACTTTGTCTAACTGTTTCTTGAACTGTTCTATCGATGAACTATCAACTACCTCTGCTGGTAGCTGATTCCAGACATTGCAGATTTTATATGTGAAGAAATTACCTAACGTATTATGGCGGAAGCGTTTCAAGTCTAGTTTCCATCCATGGTTTCTAGTTGCATTAGTGTTTAAGCTAAACAGGCACTGATAATCAATGTTTTCATATCCACGAAGGATTTTGAAAACTTCAATTAGTTGACCTCTCAAGCGTCTGGTCTCTAATGAGAAGAGACCTAGTGCCTGCAGCCTTCTCTGGTAGCCCATGTGTCTAATTGATGGGATCAGTTTGGTGGCCCTAGCCTGGACTCTCTCAAGCCTCGCAATGTCTTTCTTGAGAGTCGGCGACCAGAACTGCACAGCATATTCCAGATGTGGCCGAACCAAAGAATTGTACAGAGTGAGGACTATCTCTTTATTTCTAAATCTAAATTCCCTCTTTATATAACCAAGAAGCCTCTGGGCATTCTTCTCTACTGCGAGGCACTGCTTGGAGAATTTGAGGTCACTGCTGATCAGTACACCTAAGTCTTTCTCCAAGTCAGTACTACTAATTTCACTTCCCAACAGAGAGTAGCTGGCTCTCTGGTTGGCTGGGCCTATGTGCATCACTTTACACTTGTCCAAATTGAATGGCATCTGCCATCGTTCAGACCACTTTCCTACTTTCTCTAGGTCTTTATGTAATTGTTCTACCTTTTCAAATGATGAAGCATTACACCCTAACTTGGTGTCATCAGCAAATTTTGCAATTCGACTGACAATGCCCACATCTATATCATTAATGTAGATTATAAAGAGTAGTGGACCTAGAACTGAACCTTGAGGAACCCCACTTGTGACTGTTGCCCAACTTGAGGCTTCCCCATTGATTACTACTCTTTGGCGCCGGTCAGTTAGCCAATTCTCAATCCATTTAGCAAGCATGCCCCTTATTCCCAGTGCACGGGTTTTTGCCATCAACCTCTGATGAGGTACTTTATCAAAGGCTTTCTGAAAGTCCAGATAAAGGATGTCTATTGCCCGGCATTGGTCATACTCAGAAGACATACCATGGAAAAATTCAATCAAATTGGTCAAACATGAACGCCGACGCCTAAAGCCATGCTGTGAATCATACAATAAATTATATGATTCAAGATGATCTACTATTCTATCTGCAACTATACCCTCCAATACCTTTCCTACTACAGATTTAAGGCTGATTGGACGGTAGTTTCCAGGAAGATGGCGATCTCCCTTTTTAAATACGGGAGTCACATTTGCTTCCTTCCAGTCAGATGGGACCTCCCCTGTTTCAAGTGATATATTGAAGATAGCAGCCAGGTAAGGGGTTACCTGGTCACATACCTCTCGCAAGACCCTAGGAAGAAATTCATCAGGACCGGGAGATTTGTTGACACTTAATTTACCTATTCTGTCTCTAACTTTTGCTTCACTGCATTGGACTCTTTCTATGGTAACACCCTCATGAATAGTGCCTGGCTCAGGGATGTTACCCCCATCTTCTCGGGTGAACACTGATGAGAAATGGGAATTTAAAATGTCTGCCATCTCTTCATCAGAGTTTTGCAAGACACCGTTCCCATCATGCAATGGGCCTATCTTGTTTCTAATTGGTTTTCTGCTATTTACATAACCAAAAAACTCCTTGGGATTCTCCTTACACAAGGCTGCAATCCGGAGTTCCTCATTACGCTTGGCTCTGTCTATAAGTGATTTCACCTTCCTAGGTAGGTGGTAATATTCACTTTGTATCTCTAAATTACCAGTTCTTTTGAACTGGCGGTAGGCTACCTTTCTTTTCCTAATTGTAGCTGCTATTTCTCGTGTGAACCATTTGGGTTGGGACATTGGGGATCCAACTGGCTTAGAGGGCACGAACATTGATTGTTGTGCCATAAAGCAGTCTCGGAATAAGCACCAAGACTCATTCACCCCTTGGCCCATTTCCAAATGCATTGCACTAACTCCCTTTCTCAGATTACAGAAATCTGCCCTACTGAGGTCGGGTTTACTCTGTTTCTGAATTTTAACTTTAGACTTGGGTACTTGCAGTGAGAACCTAATCATATTATGGTCACTTCCTCCCAATGGCTCATCTACAGTCAAGCTAGAGACAAGGTCATCTTCGGAGGTGAACACAAGATCTAATATATTGGTTCCCCTTGTGGGCTCAGTCACCCACTGAGTCAAGAAAGCTTCATCAGCAAAGTCAATAAGCCTTCTTGATTCTGCATCTCCCGTTTTATCTACCCAGTTAACATGGCAGTTGAAGTCACCTAGTATAATGGTAATCTTCTCCCCTATTAGATCACTAAGTTCATTATATAACTTAGAATCATCATCAATGGGTTGGTGTGGTGGACGGTAGACAACAATGAATCTATACACTCCACTTCCCACTGTCATGTCAACACCTAACACTTCTTGTTCTGACCCGACTTTGTAGATCACTGGATCTAGGGAGTCTCGGATATACAGGGCTACTCCTCCTCCCTCCCGATCGGGTCGATCTCTATGAAATAATCTAAAGGTAGGGATATGGAATTCCCCTATATAGTCCCTTCCACTTGCATGGATCCAGGACTCTGTTATGGCTATTATATCTACTTTTTCAGTTGCTATCAGAGCTCTGAGCTCATTAAATTTGTTTCTAACTGACCTAGCATTTATCAGTACTACACTGAGGGAGTCTGTCTGAACTGACTGACTCCCTAGCCTGACACGTTTCCCGAAGGCTCACTGCTGACCTGGCTAAGGTTGGTAGCATCAGCTACCATAGGTGGTGCAACCACTTCAGGTACCGGGGTACCCTCTGTGGAAGAACCTCCCTCGTTCTGACAGGATGCTCCCACCCTTTCCTCCAAGGGTGGTGTCTCCTCTATGGGTGTCACTTCAGGAGCATCACTGTCGTTGGGTTGACGACCCTCTCTGACCACATGGGTAGATCTAACTATACGGTAGAGGACCTGGTTTACCATGTCCCCGAAGACTTCCTTTCCTCGCTTGTTAAGGTGCACCCCATCCGGCAAGAAAAGGTCTGCTCGCCCATAAAACACATTGTATGGGTCCACAAACCGAACACCAAGAGGGGTACACATGTCCTCAAGCCTCTCATTTACCCCAATGGCTTTAGAGAGAGCATGGGGACTGGCACCAAGTCTGGGGAGGATTCCTATCACTGCTGCCCTATTAAATCTTTTGAGTTCATCCACCATGTACATGGCATCAAGGATGATCTCTTCAGTGTTGCCAGTCTTTCCATTCCTAAGGAACAGATCGTTTCCAGACACCTGTGCAACTACCGTTGTGCTTTCACTGACTGGTAGTTTTTCTATTTCTTTCTTTATGCCTTTAGTTCTTTTTCCTGAAAGACATTTGACAGATCTTTTGGTGCCATTTACTGCACCAAAGTGCCTATCCTGACCCTTAACTTGAGAGTCACCAACCAATATGGCCTCCCTGTCTTCAGAGCAGAGAAGTGCAAATCTGTTGGAAGTTGTTGTGGGTTCTGGGTTTGGAGGTTTATGACTACATTTAGCAGCCTTCCGTCCCGTTACCAGAGTAAACCCGTCAGAGTTCTCTTTTGGAGATCTCTGTGACCCTCTAGGGTCCCTTTTATTCGGAGCAGTAGACCTAGCTCCTGTCTTTGTCTCTCTTCGTTTTGTTTTATTTTTCTTTCCTTTATTTTTTTTACTTTCTCTGTCAACTATTTTATTAGTAGACTCCTCTGAGGTTGACGGTTCCTCGGTGCAGCTACGCTGACCAACATGACCTGCCCTCAGGGATTCTACCATATCTCGCAAGATCTTAATCTCATTTTTCAAGTCAAGCTTGCAGAAGTCACAAGGTGTAGGGTGGTCCATTAGGTCTTTGTGGCTTGCACCACTAAAGTCCTCAGTCCACCTGTAGACCTCACACTCCGGACATACAAACTTTCTACAAGCAGGTCCGTTCTTTGACTTGGGTTTCTGATCCATTGTTGCCATTTTGAATATTCTAACAAGTTCTAAAAGTTCTAAAACAAGAAAAGCTATCAAATACTTTGGGTCGTCACCATAAATTGCATAAAAAGAGGGGGATGCATGGAAACAGATACTGCTGTGCTAGATGCCTCTAACACTAGGAGGGAGTTCCTACAGGGTCAGAAATTACCAGAATATGACCATCCGCTTGCCCTGGGCCCCGGTCATGAGTGAGGCCTTCCCAACCCGGCGCACAATGGCATTTTGTCCTCAATCATTTTGTCCCCAAGGAGGGGACCGGCGTAGCCACCCAGGGCAAGGCTGGCAAAGAAAGAAAGGGACCAGCAACTCGGCCTCACCATCCGAAACACCCAACTAGAACCCCTGCGACCCTTTTGAGGCCTGGCCAGTGGCACTTGTCACCAAGTGTGCTCCACCAACTCTAGGAGCAATCAAGTGCCCTTCCAACAAGACTAAGATACTGAAATATCCCATGTTATAGAGTGGAGGGAAATCCACAACACCTGCCTCATGAGTACCATAATGTTACCCAACTGACAGGCTGTTGTAGAGGAAGAGATGAGGACCAGTGGTTGAGAAGAGAAGAGATGAGAAGTTCATTGATAGAAGAGGAACGGAGAATCTCACCAACCACTGACCTCCAAGAGGTTTGGGTACTTCTTTGCTCACTCCAATGAGTGATAACACTCAAGGGAGTGAGAGCCCTCTCGGAACGGCAACCCGAGTACCCACGAGAGAGAGAGAGAGAGAGAGAGAGAGAGAGCGAGAGAGAATCCCATCACACACCTCCAGAGTCCTGTCCACAAGTTTAGGCTTTAAGAGCCAGACCCAGTGTTCCTCAGGCCATCGAAAATGTGTGGCAGTAGTTTCAAACTCTCTGAAAAAGGCTTCAGGGTTCTTCTCAGAGAAGGCAGGGAGTAGCTTTATGTTCTTAGAAACATCAAATTTTCCAGTACCTCCACGTGTAGGGTTGCCTTGTTGAAGTTGTAGGACTTGAAGCTCGTGTTGTCGTTGCTCTCGAGCTTCTTGAAGATGTAGTTCCTGGAGTCTCTCCGCTCTGGCCCGTTCTACGTCCCGCTCTTCTCGGTCTTGTTCGTGCTGTTGGATTTTTAGTTTAGTTGACTCACGCTCAGCAAGTTCGTACTGCAACTTTAGCTGCATGGCCTGAAGTTTAACCTTCTCAATTTCGAGGGAAACCTGTGGATCAGGAACCTGTGTAGGTGAATGGGATACATCTGCATCTCCTAAGTAAGCGAGAAGGAGAGTTTTCAGCTGATCTTTTGTAGTGTTATGAGTGAAAGGAATCCTAAAGCTGGTTGCTATATATTTAAGATCATCCTTGGTTACATTAGCGGACCTCAGTTCCTCCACCGAAGGATTACCGGTAAACTCTACAGCGTCAAAATCAGACATGGTGTACTAGCAAGGAAAGTTCCAGTTCGTGACAAAAAAAATTAGACACATCTGCTAGGGGGATGCCTCAATTAATGGCTGAGTTAGAGGTTTGTTCAGTTGATAAAAAAAAAAAAAAAAAAAAAAAACTGAGTTGGTCTCCTCACACGTGCTTCCCGAGCTAACAACTGTTCAGAGACAACAGATAGATTGTCTACACTTCAATTTGTACTAAGCCAGATAAAATAGTTAAGGTAGTGTCATATGTCCCATACATACTCACGAACCAAAACGAGGTACTTTGGAAAGTTTGAGACTGGTCAGAATACAAAAGAGTGGACAAGTATTAAGATTTGAGCTTCACTGGCTCAGTGAAGAGTCACGATGCGGCGATATGGGAGATGGTGAGTTTCTCTTAGGGTTAACATATGGAAAAGTGGCAACAGGAGATAGACTATTCTAGACAAATTTTGAATAAGTGGGAGAACCTAACCAACACTACAGTGGCCATCTGCAGAATCAGTTATCACACTCGAGAAGCAAATCATAAAGAGTTACAACTACTTTTAAGAATTCCTCTCCCACAGAAGTTGTCAATTTTAGCAGTAGATCGAACAATACAGTAATGAAGTGTGCACTCAGAGTAATTAACATCCCGGACAGGCCCCCATATAACGTCCCTTGATAGTGAATAGCAGGAATGACGTTAAAAAAGATTAAGAGTTCAAGGAGGTTACATAAACACAACGTTTTAATAAGAGCAAATATAATTATTTAAGGTAATAGAAATAACTTTACATGAAATAAGCACCATAATCACAAGTGATATTATTCCCCGGTGCATAGAACCAATTTTCGTAGTGCACCACAACATAAAAATATGTTCCTCCCACACAAGGCACAACATAAATGAACAGGAATAAGAAAAGGAAACTTATCTATAACAGTCGACTCCCTCACCACACCACCACACCTCGGGAAGAGTTACCACACCTGATGCCTGGATGAGACTGCCTGTAGGAGGCTCAGCTAGCCTTATATACAGTGTGGGTGAAGCCCGGTTTATCTCAAACAAGAAATTAAAGACAGTGTTCTCTGGATTCGAATATCTGAACTTAAAACGGATGGCGGTGCTGGTGGGGAACTTGATGGTAGTTTGGTATACGACTGAACTAGGTCTAAGGAGAGGACAGGGTCATCACACCTCCGCCCGAAGAAGACTTGACTTGAAGGGAGAGTCTCGAAGATAGGTGACTCCGTCCTGACGTAGACCTAGGCTCTGGAGAGGGCGTCAGCAATCGTGTTTTCCGATCCCTTGATGTGTGTCACCTGGAGGTCATAAGGCTGCAATAACAGGGACCATCGTAACAGGCGTTGGTTGGAGAACTTGTTGCGGTTGAGGAATGTCAGGGGGTTGTGATCTGTATATACCTGTAGTTTCTGACTGCCATACAGGTAACACTCAAATTTCTTAATAGCAGAGACGATGGCTAGCAGTTCCTTCTTTATGACACTGTAAGACATCTGTTGCTTGGTGAACTTTGCGGAATGGTAGGCCACGGGACGAAACACGCCCTTAGTCTTCTGCAGTAGGACAGCTCCCAGACCGATGTCACTGGCATCAGTTTGTAGAGTGAAGGGAAGTGTGAAGTCGGGTGCCACCAAAACAGGATCACGTGCTAGGTAGGTCTTTATTTGGTCAAAGGCGTTCTGACAGGCATCAGACCACTCAAAGACCACACATCTACTCGTTAGACAGGTAAGGGGAGCGACGACAGTGGAGAAGTTGGGACAGTATCTCCTGTAGAATCCAGCCATCCCAAGGAAGCGCATCAATGATTTCTTGTTATGGGGTGTTGGGTAGGAGAGGATGGATTCCACATTAGCAGTCTTCGGTCGTACGCGTCCATGTCCAACTTCGTGCCCTAGGTAGGTGACCAAGGCGCTGCAGAAGGAAGTCTTGGCCAGCTTGATGGTCAGCTGGGTATTTTTCAGCTTCCTCAGGACACTGCTGAGTCTGTCAATGTGTTGAGACCATGTATCTGAGAAAATAATAATATCGTCTAAGTATACTTGAACTCCCTCAAGGCCTTGGAATAAATAATTCATAGTTCGCTGAAAAGTAGCAGGACTATTACGCATCCCAAATGGCATAACTCGATAATGGTAGAGTCCAAAAGGGGTTATGAAGGCAGAGATCAGTTGGGCGTTTTCTGTTAATGGAATTTGATGGTAGCCTTTTAATAAATCAATTTTTGAAATGAATTTGGACTGCCCCACCGTGTCAATCAGGTCGTCTATGCGAGGAAGTGGATACGGGTCCGGTTGGGTGACTGTGTTGACTCGTCGGTAGTCTGTGCAAAGGCGTAGTTGTCCACCCTCCTTAGGTACCAACAGACAAGGAGAAGTCCATGGCGAACAGCTAGGCACAGCTAGGCCGTGGTCCAACAGGTAGTCCACCTCCCTCTTCATCTGCTCCTTCTTGTGATGAGGAAGTCTGTATGGTGGCTGACGAATAGGATAGGTTCCTGGTACTAGTATGACATCATGAGACATAATTGTACAATGACCAGGAATATCTGACAATACGTCAGAATAGTTATATAATACAGTGGAGACTTCTTTTACCTGAGCAGGGTTTAAGTGTGCTAGAAATTTAGGCAAATCCTGTAATATATATGAGTTTGAATCCTTACTGTACATACTCGTATCAGAAGTCTCCAGAGTCTCATCCTTACATGTGTTAATGACATTACAAGTTAATCCTATCTGATCAGGTGCAGGTTCCTGGGTTAGATAAGCTTTCAGTAGGTTAATATGAACCAATTGGGTCGTCTTACGACGATCAGGGGTATTGATTATGTAATTAAATTCATCCACTTTTCTTTTGACTGTGTAATGGCCATGATACTTGGCTGACAGCGAAGAACCAGGGATTGGAAAATAGGCAAGAACTTTATCACCCTCATGAAATTCTCTAGCTTTAGCCTTAAGATTATAGTAAGACTTCATGAGTGCTTGTGCATTCTTTTAATTTTCTTTAGCATATATGCGGACTTTCTCAAGGGTTCCTTTAAGTTGTTCCATATACTTAGTTACAGAAGTGAGGTTAATGGGAGGAGGCCCAATTAATTTATCTTTCATAACTTTTAGTGGTCCTCTTACTTTTCTGCCAAAGACCAATTCAAAAGGTGAATAACCAATAGATTCTTGTGGGGCTTCTCGAATGGCAAATAATAGAAATGGTAAACATTCATCCCATTCCTGGTTATTCTCATGACAGTACTTACGTATCATGGCCTTAAGTGTTTGGTGGTGTCTCTCAAGAGCTCCCTGTGACTGTGGGTGGTAAGCAGTGGACAGGGTCTGTTGGATCCCAAGCTCGTGGAGCACCTGTTGGAAGAGGTTGCTGGTGAAGTTAGTTCCACGATCGCTTTGCACCTCCTGGGGAATACCGAAGGTAGTAAACATATGAGTTAGTTTATTTGCAACATTCTTGGCTGTAATATTTTTCAATGGATAGGCTTCAGGATATCTAGATGTAGGGCAAAGAATTGTAAGGATGTATTGATGATTTCTCTTAGTCTTAGGCAAAGGACCAACAATGTCTATTATTATTTTTTGAAATGGTTCTGAAGGAACTTGAATTGGTTGGAGAGGATAGGGAGGAACAGTCTGATTAGGCTTGCCTACTAATTGACATGTAATACAAGAATTGACAAATTTTGCTACATCCTTCTTCATGCCAGGCCAGTAAAAATTATTAAGTAGCTTCAGGTAGGTCTTCTTAATCCCCAGGTGGCCACTAAAACCTTCATGAGCGACCTCCATTAAGGATCTCCTTATATTTTCCGGCACTACGACTTGATGCACCTCAGCCCAAGTATCTTCATCAGTGAGCTTAGGAGGCCTATAAAACCTCATGAGCTTGTTGTCTTGGTAGTAGTAGGCAGGTGGGTGCAGAATGGAGTCCTTTGGAACGGTCTCCTGATGCAATTTCTTCAAGGTTGGGTCTTGCTTCTGAGCTTCCTCTAGGTTCTGCTCAGAGATGAGGCCAGGGACAGCTGAATCTCCGATGTTGGGTGCAGGAAACTGGGGTGGAGTTTGTTCCTCTGGGTCTGCAGCACGTCTTCCCTGGGCACGCGTGATGGCACAAAATGGAAACAGTGTTGGCTGCTCCTTTTCGATATCCTCAGTAGGGTTGAACGGTAGTGGAGAGTCACGGATTGTTAAGATAGGGACTACAAAACTGCCAGCCAAGTCGTTTCCCAGGAGGAAAGTGGCGTTGGGTATCGGTAGGGGAGTATCTACTACTCCAACGATAACGTCACCTTTAACCACGTCACAGTCGATTTGAATCTTGGCGAGGTTCACAGGAGTACTTGCATGAAGCACTCGTAGGTACACCTTCTCCCCAGTCAAGTTGCGATCTATGTCAGGGAGCGCAGTTTTCAGTATTAGTGACTGTGCAGATGCTGTATCCCTGATAATATCCACGGGGTGCTGTTCCATGCGAGGGCCCAGTGACACCAGGCCAGTAGATCTGAAAGCTTGGAAGAGGTCATTTTGGGGGGAAGTGTTCAGTAGATTAGTGGTAGCTACTGGTTTAGTGAAAGTCTTCGGGTTTTGAATTTTTGACACCTTACATCTAGGATCAGGACAGTCTTTTATGTAATGACCCTCCTTTTTACAAAACCTACAGTACATTTGACATGGCTTGGCACCAAATTGAACCGGTACAGTAGGACAAGAGTATTGAGTGGAACCTGCACTTGACCTAACATTATCTAGGGTGGTTTTTCTTTCCCCCTGCTGTGAACGATGGATAAGGGAGAATACATCAGCAATTTTTGATGCTTTTATTAGATCAGTTTCCTCTCTGTCAGTTATGTGTACCATTATTGGATATGGAACTTTCCTCTTAAATTCTTCTATTACCATTAAATTTACGAGCTCATCAAAAGTGTTCACACTAGCTGACTTTACCCACCTTTTGAAGGCTCTGAGTTTCTCAGCTGCAAATTTTGTATATGTTTGTGTGTGTATTTTGTTTAAATTCCTAAAAGCCTGTCGGTAACCTTCGGAGGATATGGAGTAAGCATCCAAAATAGCTTTCTTAACCTCTACATAGTCTGTGTTATCATGAATCCCATCACACACCTCCAGAGTCCTGTCCACAAGTTTAGGCTTTAAGAGCCAGACCCAGTGTTCCTCAGGCCATCGAAAATTATGGCAGTAGTTTCAAACTCTCTGAAAAAGGCTTCAGGGTTCTTCTCAGAGAAGGCAGGGAGTAGCTTTATGTTCTTAGAAACATCAAATTTTCCAGTACCTCCACGTGTAGGGTTGCCTTGTTGAAGTTGTAGGACTTGAAGCTCGTGTTGTCGTTGCTCTCGAGCTTCTTGAAGATGTAGTTCCTGGAGTCTCTCCGCTCTGGCCCGTTCTACGTCCCGCTCTTCTCGGTCTTGTTCGTGCTGTTGGATTTTTAGTTTAGTTGACTCACGCTCAGCAAGTTCGTACTGCAACTTTAGCTGCATGGCCTGAAGTTTAACCTTCTCAATTTCGAGGGAAACCTGTGGATCAGGAACCTGTGTAGGTGAATGGGATACATCTGCATCTCCTAAGTAAGCGAGAAGGAGAGTTTTCAGCTGATCTTTTGTAGTGTTATGAGTGAAAGGAATCCTAAAGCTGGTTGCTATATATTTAAGATCATCCTTGGTTACATTAGCGGACCTCAGTTCCTCCACCGAAGGATTACCGGTAAACTCTACAGCGTCAAAATCAGACATGGTGTACTAGCAAGGAAAGTTCCAGTTCGTGACAAAAAAAATTAGACACATCTGCTAGGGGGATGCCTCAATTAATGGCTGAGTTAGAGGTTTGTTCAGTTGATAAAAAAAAAAAAAAAAAAAAAAAACTGAGTTGGTCTCCTCACACGTGCTTCCCGAGCTAACAACTGTTCAGAGACAACAGATAGATTGTCTACACTTCAATTTGTACTAAGCCAGATAAAATAGTTAAGGTAGTGTCATATGTCCCATACATACTCACGAACCAAAACGAGGTACTTTGGAAAGTTTGAGACTGGTCAGAATACAAAAGAGTGGACAAGTATTAAGATTTGAGCTTCACTGGCTCAGTGAAGAGTCACGATGCGGCGATATGGGAGATGGTGAGTTTCTCTTAGGGTTAACATATGGAAAAGTGGCAACAGGAGATAGACTATTCTAGACAAATTTTGAATAAGTGGGAGAACCTAACCAACACTACAGTGGCCATCTGCAGAATCAGTTATCACACTCGAGAAGCAAATCATAAAGAGTTACAACTACTTTTAAGAATTCCTCTCCCACAGAAGTTGTCAATTTTAGCAGTAGATCGAACAATACAGTAATGAAGTGTGCACTCAGAGTAATTAACATCCCGGACAGGCCCCCATATAACGTCCCTTGATAGTGAATAGCAGGAATGACGTTAAAAAAGATTAAGAGTTCAAGGAGGTTACATAAACACAACGTTTTAATAAGAGCAAATATAATTATTTAAGGTAATAGAAATAACTTTACATGAAATAAGCACCATAATCACAAGTGATATTATTCCCCGGTGCATAGAACCAATTCTCGTAGTGCACCACAACATAAAAGTATGTTCCTCCCACACAAGGCACAACATAAATGAACAGGAATAAGAAAAGGAAACTTATCTATAACAGTCGACTCCCTCACCACACCACCACACCTCGGGAAGAGTTACCACACCTGATGCCTGGATGAGACTGCCTGTAGGAGGCTCAGCTAGCCTTATATTCAGTGTGGGTGAAACCCGGTTTATCTCAAACAAGAAATTAAAGACAGTCTTCTCTGGATTCGAATATCTGAACTTAAAACGGGTGGCGGTGCTGGTGGGGAACTTGATGGTAGTTTGGTATACGACTGAACTAGGTCTAAGGAGAGGACAGGGTCATCACAATATATATATATATATATATATATATATATATATATATATATATATATATATATATATATATATATATATATATATATATATATATATATATATATATATATATATATTGTTACACCCAGGTCTGAGTGGTATGTACCAAGTTAATAAGTAATGCTTTTATGCCCTGGACCTGGGCTAACAAAAGCCAAGTAGGCAAGGGATAACGTCTGTATCCGAGTCATTTAAAGGCAAAGGGCATGGAAAAAACGGAGTTTCAACTTAGAACAGAATATATTGAACATAACACCTTGAAATGCAAAAAGAGAGATCACCAGTGTATAGACACAACAATATAATAAATACACTTAACACTAAACATCATACCTAAGAACAAAGCTAAACATGTACATTAAATATATATGGGGAGGAGAGAAACAAGAATATAATAATATTAGTATACGTTACAATCTAAATGGAGCCCAGGTGGGTGAAATGCAGAGTGCAGGCCGGGGAACCAGGTGTGATGTGATGTGTAGTGGATGTGAACACAATGTGTAGTGGATGTGTAGACAATGTGAAGAGAATGTGTAGACAATGTGAAGAGAATGTGAAGAGAGTGGCCGTTGGTGAGGAACTGTTGTCCTGGATCGAATTCGGCCGGTTTATATCAGAATCGGAGCCGGGGGGTCAAGGGGTAAAATCATATATGTCAGTTTCTGATTGGTCAGTTGAAGATTGGGGGGTGAAGAATTGGAGGGAGGTTGTTGGATGAACTGGTAGTTTAAGGAAGGGGGAGGGGGTTGTAGCAGGCTGGCAGCCAGGTTGATGGGTGGTTCGTAACAATATATATATATATATATATATATATATATATATATATATATATATATATATATATATATATATATATATATATATATATATATATATATATATATATATATATATATATATATATAACAAATTTATTATTTATATTTATAATAATATTAATAATCTTTAATTCACTCTCTAATAATAATGTATTATTAGTATAACATATATAATTATAATTAATTATAATTATAATAATTATTATTTATAAATTAGTTAACAATAATTAATATATTTAATAATTTTTTCCTAATTATTATTTTTACAATAATATAATTTTTCCTAATTTCAGTAACATGTTAAATATCACTTATGAGTATGTACATGTGTTGGTGTGTGTGTAAGTAAGTAAGTAAGTAAGTAAGTAAAGTAAGTAAAAGTTTATTGCCCTTAAATTTCCAATACATAACATAATATAACACATTTATACAATGGCATAGCCTGTCAAGCCGAAGCTTCCCGACAGACTTGATTACATATTATAACATATGAATGTTCACACTGCAACACACAGCTAGAGCATAATATGAATAGTAATGAGCAATGCAATAATTGTAGTGATATTTACAAATCCCAAGACAACAATGCAATAGTTATAGTAATATTTACAAATCATAAAATAACAATAATAACAATCAACAATTTTATCATCCATACCATAGTAACACACCAAATATACAATATATACAAACTTTCTAAATTTTCAAACTAAACAACCAAAAAATTATATGACCTTAAGAGGGTGCAGGAATAGGGGACTGGCCTTAGGGGGGTGGGGGTTGGGGGGACAGGCTTGGGGGGAATAGGGGAGATGTGGGAATAGGGGGACAGGCTTTCTACCCACCCCAAGCCTGTCCCCCTATTCCCACACACCCCCAGTCCCCCCAGAAGCCTGTCCCCTACTCCCACACACCTGTTATTTTGTTTTGTTCTTCTGTTGTCACTGCACACCTGTCACTTGTTATTTTGTTCTTCTCTTGTCACTACACTTGTATCTTAGTTCTCCACACACCTGAAATAACATAACGGTACAATAATTATTAGTAATTATTTGTAATAATTCTTGCAATCAAACCTTTTCATCTATATATATATATTTTTTTTTTTAATTAATAATAATAATAATATCCACCAACACTTTCCTTCCATCGTAGTAAATATCTTGGTAATAATAATAATAATAATAATAATAATTTTGGTAATAAAGAACAACACGTGTATGATTTTACAACACCTCATAATAATAATAATAATAATAATAATAATAATAATAATAATAATAATAATAATAATAATATTAATAATAATAATATTAATAATAATAATAATAATAATAATAATAATAATTGATGGGGTTGAGTTGACATAAGGTGTTGTTGAATGATTATATTTTGATATGATACCGATTTATTTATACAATGGAAGGAAAGTGTTGGTGGATATTTAATTGTGACTGTACACGAGATGGAAGGGAATAATACACACACACACACACACTGAGGAATAATACACACACACACACACACACACACACACAAGGAATGATATACACACACTCATAGAAATAATACATATATACATACATACATACACACACAAGGAATAATAT
The DNA here is from genome assembly GCA_034508575.1 of Petrolisthes manimaculis. NCBI lineage: Eukaryota > Metazoa > Arthropoda > Malacostraca > Decapoda > Porcellanidae > Petrolisthes > Petrolisthes manimaculis. The sequence continues at coordinate 213,157 of JAWZYT010000580.1, read as the reverse complement.
ACACACACAGGAATAATACATACATACACACATACAGAGGAATAATACACACACACACATAAATGTACTTTCTTGTCTCAAACTTTAAAGGAGAAGGATGGAAATAATAATAATAATAATAATAATAATAATAATAGTGTATATAAATTATGACTGTACCAAACAAACGCACACACACACACATACATACAGAGAAACACGCATACACACATAGAGAAATATGCACGTACACACACAGATACACAGAGAGAAACACACACACACACACACACAGAAACACATGCATACACAGAGAGAAACATGCACACACACACACATCTGGGCCTCCTTCCTTAACCTAACCCAACAATAGGTGACTCATAGGGTGCATACACAGAGAAAGCAGGTTCACCCGCGCTGACCTGCCCCAACAATTCACCCCTATAAAGGTATGTAGGTGTGTACAGACAGAGCGGGGACCAGTGTATGGAACCTGCTAACCTGCTTGTACCACCTTTCCTGATTCCTCGGGACATTCTTGCCTGCTCACCCCGCGCGGGTAGACGTGTGATTTTAAGATACGATCAGCTATAAATAAACGTAATTATAATATGTGTATTTTTTACTATATTGACTGTTGGTGTTTATCAGTACTACTGTGTTACAAACTGTATGGGAATATTAATGTACTGATATGTGTATTTTTTACTATATTCACTGTTGGTGTTTATTCGTACTGCTGTGTTACAAACTGTATGGCTAAATAAAAGAATCTTGTCTTTGTACCCGTTAATTTACATATACGTATCTATTAATTTCTTATGCCATAGACTTGATCAATGGAGCTATAAAAAGGAGAGGGACTTTGACTAACCTATAATAATTTGGTTATATTATTGTAACACTGCCACAATTGAACAGAAAGTCACAGCAAGGAAAGGAATTCCTTGAAGCAGGCAAGTGATTGACACCACAAACAAAAATCCACTTTTACATATGCAATGTACAGCACAGTAATATACAGCATGATGTAAGAGACAGAACTAGTCTTTACTCTACTTTGTTCAACTTTCATAGATTAGACTGACTCTAGCATTATAATTACAATACTGAACAGAGTTTTACACAAAATACAAAAAAACAAAAGAACATTACAGTTAAGTACGAACACCTGTTACGCCCAACGTACTTGTTATTCCAATTCTCCATTGGCCATGCCTGGATATTGGGCCCAACACTAGATTTAAAATTAAAGAGTGAACGCTTTATAGTTCTGACTGCAACATCAGTATAGTTTAAGGGCATGGAGAAAGATAAAGTAGTTTTACACAATTATATTACCAACAAATTAAAGACATATTATAACACAGAAATAAACACATAAGATACAACATAAATTACACAATATTAAATACACGAAATACACGAAATATAAGTAACCCCACATATACACAAGGAGAGGGCAGAGGTAATAGTTCTAAATATATATATATATATATATACTCAACACAATGAAGTGAGTGGTGGGCAGAGCTGAGAGACACTGAGTAAATCCTTGTGGAAGACTGGATCACACTGTATGTACAGCATATGAAAGCTCTCTGTGGAGTCCTACCTCGAACCACCTGCCCCCGCTATTTATACATTTTATTTTCCCGCCAAAACCCAAATCCTCCTCTCCTATTGGTAGAGGGAAAAAGACATGATTGGTGGAAACCTAAACAAAGAACTAATTTGCCTAACCACTGTCTTGGTAGTCCCCTGTAGATGAACCCACAAGTTTCGTATTGAGGGTCGTAACACACCCGTAGTTTAAAAAAAATGAGGGCTCTTACTGGAGCTCTATGAATTCTCCAAACTACTCCAGGCAACAGATTCCCTATTAGAAACACTGAAGCGTTTTGTGGCCTGGATTATTTGGAGGGTTCATAGAGCTCCAGTAAGGGACCTCAATTTTTTTTAAACTACGGGCCTAAGTGTACATGCATCCCAATAACCATATACATAATCACAAAACTGAAGGTTGTTTCTAACTGGAGTTTCCAGTGTGATGAGTTCTTGTCTATCATATTAGGAGAGCTTTCACTTTTGAAAATGGAAATGATCACATTATAATTATTAATACTATTACAGTATTATTATCATATAATACTTAAACAATGTTCAGTTACAGTAGATACCTAGTTTCTGTAGCAGCGAATACAGTACTGTAATATGGGGTGAGAGATCTGGCATCTATATAAAGAAGGATTATTTGTATCATATGCACCTAAGTTTAACCACTGTAATTAAAAAAAAATAGATTACTGTATTCACTTAGGATAGGAAGCCCAAAATAACATGAGGTATCAAAGAACTAAATACTGCAGTACACATTATAAGAGGCGCAGTAATACACTCAAGTATGGGTCCTTAAATCAATTTTAACTGGTTGAATTTACAATACAGTACCTTCATTTTTATTGATTAAGTTTATGTACACCAGAATATTATGCATTCACTAGTTTAACTTTTATATAATATTATCACTATTTGATTTTACAAACAGATTTTTTTATGTAGATGACAGTACGAAGATATATCTGGTTCCTTAAAAAAAGTATTAAGATGAGGAGCACATGCTTGGCAGCACTCAGACTCTGACACTATCTACTAGATTCCTCCAGGCAAACCATTACATCCATCACTGATTGGATTCAACCCTGAAGTCAGTAGCCTTCCCCTTGGTTTCCTGTAGCCAATGTTAAGTTCTCTTAGATATGAACCCATGTACAGGGTCAGACTAAGAGCCCTGAAGTCAGTAGCCTTCCCCTTGGTTTCCTGTAGCCAATGTTAAGCTCTCTTAGATATGAACCCATGTGCAGGGTCAGACTAAGAGAAAGGAGCCACATCCACCACTTCTAGATCTGGCTGGACATAGGCCTGTGCCTCTGTCATGGAGTAATTTCTGGATGGATATATAATCCTTCCAGGTACATCTCAGAGAAACACTTAGTACCAAAGAAGTGGAGATAAGACTTTACACTGCTGTAAAGTTTACCATTGTTACAACTGTATGGTAAGACTGGGAGTCCCTACATCACAAACACTCTGGTTTATGCTTGCTACACATTATATGAAAAAGCCAAATGCTTCATACCATAGACCAGGGTGAAATATCAACAACAATGATGATGCTTTCATATCATAAATCAAAAGTTCAGCAGACCTATCCAAGCTCTGGATTATAGGTACTGTACCAAGTTGAGTTAAACTATCCAAGACTTCAATGTTTTCACCACAACTGGACATTGGCTGGACATTGGGGTTCCCTAACAAGTTCCCAAATTCTTGGCCCTTCATCTTGAGCCTAATGCCAGGCAAACTCATGTCCAGTATTTTGTATTAAGCATAATTTATCTGAAAATCTGAAGAAACAGACATTCCTCAAATCCTCAAAAAGCAGATAAAGGCAGCTCTCTTTCTGGAACTGTTTAATTATATAAGGAAGACTGGATTTGTAAAGAAATTGGTAAGACAAAGAATACAATTGGTGATATTTATGATGCACTGCAGAAGGCCTCAGCATTTTGTAGGTCTGAAACTAATATGTATTTACACTTAAGAAAGCCTACCAGTAGGTAGAGAAATATCACTACAATATTGAGATACATGTGAATGTACCATATGCTAAAAAATTGACAAAACTTGATACACACAAATAACATATGATGTGTACAGTACTATATTTCCACTAACCTTTATATGTATGACCTAAACATATTGGGTAGCAATAACAAGCACTACACTGGGTTATCTATATACAGCTCTTATAATTATCAGTAAGGGATAGAAAGAATGACACTTACGGCAGTCTCTCTCGTCCCAACCCTCCTGGCACTGTGGGTAACCATTGCAGACCTCGGATATGTGGATACACTCGCCACTACGAATTGTGAAGTCAGTCGCATCACACTCTACAGGAAGATAATATATACTGGCATCATAGTCTACAAAAAAAATAATTATACAATACTAGCATCACCTACTGTATGAAGAGAATAATACTGTTAAGTAAAAAAACAGATTGAAAGGAAGCGTTGTCTGTAATATCTTAGGTGGGGATAACGACAGATATTTATTAACTTGTCAACAAAGTCACTGGGGATGAATGAGACACATGGGATAACAGAGAAAAAGCCACTTGGGGCACATAACACCAACAAGGTTAACAATAATAAGGAATGAACTGTATTCTCGCAGGAAATTTTCTTTACAAAAAAGCATTCTTGGAAACCATTTTCAACACCAATAAGAGATTGATCCCACCAGTAATTGCTTAGTGGCAGATTATGTAAGAACACCTTATAATAACATGTTGTACCTCCAAAATAAACATAATATTTTCAAACCCTTGGTTGATTTACTAATAAAAAGAATTAAAAAAATTGGCATGAGGGTTAGGGAAAAAACAAACAAAATAAAATAAAAACAAATAAATCAAACAATACAATGGTAAAAATGATGTTTACTTACCACAGTTCATTCTCTCGTCCGAACCATCAGTACAGTCATACTTTTTATTGCAGCGAAGATAGTCTGGGATACACAACCCATCCCCACACACCAACTCACTGCTCTGACAGCCTGTATACACACAGTAAACCACAGGCTTACATTACCATATTCATACTACTGTGCTCTACTTTTTCTTAGCAGATGGTACTTGACTATAACTCCAGGGATTCACTGGATTATACATAATACTGTACTGTACTTGTTGGCCTTACAGTTCAACCCATGCAACATAATATTTTGTACGTACAAAACAACTGATGAGTCCAGTAGAGATATTAGGTTCTGGAATATTTAACTACTGAATGAACTACAAGGAGAAGGGATGGGAGCAGATCTTGTTTGTCAGGTACCATCAGTTGAGCAAAAAATAACCATAAGCATAACACATCTTCCCACAAATGTTGTCCAGTAAACATAACCTCAACTGCACTTACACAACAAAAGCATTATATTGTACATAGTCAATCTATATCTACACTAGAAAAAGTAATGTACACTTTACAACATAAAATAAGGCAGTAAGGGAAAAACTTGATATAAGCAGCAATGCAGTTGTGACAACTAGCGAGATACTGTATATATATAGATGAAACTATACTACACATAATGATCTAAATTTCAAAGAAAATTATGAGACTCATAAGAATTGCAATATAAAGGCTTGTATGTACTGTACTAGGAGCTTAAAAAGCAATAATTACTGAAGAATAAAGTTATCTACAGCAAGCTTAAATCTCTGAAAAATGTAAGATTCAAAGCATATACAGTACCTGATATGATTTTTGTAGGAATAGGTCTGTTTTATGCATAAATAGTAAATACTGATAATGTACTGTACAATTTCCTCCTAACGAATTTACCACACAAGGAAAATACCATTCACACCACTCACTTCCATGCTGTATAATTTTATACAGAACTTGTTAACATACATACAGTATATTCACACTCTTTCATTCAGGCATAATGAAGGAAAAGAAAGCTTCTCCACTCTCTACACTTAACAAACTAAAGTTTAGGTACTGCACATGTGCTGTACAGTATTTTCTAAACTTAGAAACTTACTATTAACCCTTAATGGCCGGATTGCGGTCATAGACGGCCCCAAGAAGCGGCCGGATCGTGTCGTACGCCACTGTTATGTGGTGACCGGGCGAGATGAAGCACCGCTATTGCCAATGTCGGCATTTGCGAGCCCAATTTGGCGTTTTTTTTTTTACTTGGCTATACTTCACCACCATCCCTACAAATCACCATCGTCAGTCAGTGTGTTACTGACTGTGAACATGGATGGATGTGGATTAGATTTCTCGTGCGTGTCCGATTCTGTGTTGCGCCATGCTTACTTACAACACTGACTGCCACCCGCGCGGGCCACGTTCAGTTGTCGTCAGAGCCACTCCACCTAAGCGAACACTAAATTAACCATTCTAAATTACAAGATTTAAACAGAAATAATAAAGAGTGTGTAGACAGAAACCACACCAAGATAAAATAGGAGACAAAGAGGATATGTGAAAAAAATTATTTTAAAGAGAAGACAAAACAGTACCACCAAAAATAAAGAGAAAATAATAAAGATAAACCACCACAACAAATAACAGGAACAGAACACATTACAGTTCCTCTCATCGAAGCTCTCCACACAGTCTGGGACATTGTCACACCACCAAGCTTTGTCTATGCAAGCTCCATCTTCTAAACACTTGAACTCCGCCTCTGTACAGACCCCATTGTCTAGTGTAGGAGGGAACGTATAGTATAGTGAGGTTAACAACTTGGGTAGGGAGATTCCAACCACTTTATATTTTTTTACAAATATACGAAATAGGGTAATCTATGTGCTTTACATATGTATAGTAATGGTGAGGAGTTAATGTGTACACCACCAAAAGACAGTTTTATCATTCAGCTGATGTAGAAACATTGATGTTCCCTCCTTGCCAATCCTGGGCACACACTACTAGTATTATGCTCTACAACCAAGTATTGTATAGAGTTTATAGACAATGAAGAGTACACCACTGTTCTACCACCCACAGCAATACTAATCTGGGTTCTGGTAGCAGCAAACATAAACTCTCCACCCTCACTGTAGGCTGTAGTTGGAGAACTTTTTTTTTACACTATGCTAGATTATCTATTATGTACTGTATAAACCTTCATGATTCACTGGTTTTATGGAGAGAGTTCACAAAGCAGAATACTGTAGCCAGAACACTCTCCCACTATATGGTATTCACAGATTTACATTACAGTATTTGTACTGACAAATAATTTTCTACTCCTTAGTACAAACTGAGCTATTTAAGAATTCAATGCATGCTTGTTCATCATGAACTTTTCCTAAAAGAATTATGTTCTTCACTAGCACATATGCTAATCATTATCATGTCTATATAAGTTTTCTAGTTTCTAAGAGGAATATTCTCTGAGTTTAGTTGAATAATTTTAACTTTTATAAGGCAAACTTTCTACCTACTGTTTATTTTTAAAATTACACTCCATTTATTGCTGATGAGACCAATGCCTGCATCATTTTAAAGAGGAAATATAAAGCACCAACTGACATTATATTATACAGTACTTCCAACTTTTGAAGTACTCTACAGAAAAATGTTGACTACTTCATTTTTTTAAATAAATTTATTGAGTTAAATATAAAATTTAGTTCAGCACAAAACCAATAAATAATACTTTACAGCATCATTCACCAACTATGAAACAGAATATTATTGCAGTTTAATGGTAGTATTATTAAAACACAGTAACATTACTGCACCTTCCCTGTAGGTTGGATTTGAAGATTGGTTACTACAAAAATAGTTCATTTGTCGCGGCTTTAGCTGCTAAAATTGTATTTATTGGTTGGTGGAACCAGCACAGCTAAATTGCTATAGAACCTGTTCCTTTCTAGCCTAGGACCTCTAAGGGCTAAAACAGGGCCTAGAAAGGTCATTTCCGTGAAGATCATTAGATTAAAATTCAAATCTAGCGCTGTGCTGATGTGAGACGCACCTGGTGGTAGCCCAGTGTACTACTGCAGCCATCTTAATTCCCTTCCCCAGCTGTCTCCCTCACTCCCATGACAATCGAACAGACTGGAGGGGATCCACATTAGGAGGAGGGGGGGACCCTAGAGCTGTGCTGGTTCCACCAACCAATAAATACAATTTTAGCGGCCAAAGCCGCCACAAATGAACTATTATTGGTAGTGTGGAACCAGCACAGCTAAATTGCTATGCATGCGAAGTGGTAGGTGGGAGGCCCATGGGATCCCATCCAAACCTTTAAGAGACCAGCCGGGGAGGCCGATTGGCTGTAGGTAACGCCCTGTACCAGTGGAACTAGACATAGCACAAAAAGCGTAGATTTAGGAGTTTTAATTGCGAAGCAGGCAGAGGTGACAATAAACACAGTGATTTAACACAAGATTTAAATAAACCCCATCCAGAAACATCAACATAATCCCCATAAAAGGGAAATGTATATATCAAATATTTATACAATAAATATTGGCAATACTCCATGACAAACTATCCCAAATATTGATATTGGCAGACTATATGTATGAAATATTTTCACAATTAATATTGGCAAACATAGAGACCAAACATCCTCCTAATACACAGATTGTATGCCTCAAATATTTATACACTAAATATTGTGTACAATATCTATTGGCAATATTCCATATTTGCCAGACTATGTTTCAAATATGTACACCATAAATATTGGCAATACACCTAGACAAAATGTCACCATAACACCCAGATTGTATGCCTTAATTATTTACATAATAAATATTGGCAATACATCTAGACAAAATGTCACCATAATATCCAAACTGTATGACACAAATGTTTATCCAATAAAAATTGGTAATATACAGTACAGAGAAAACAGTCAACATGATATCCAGACTGTATGCACCAAATATTTATACAATAAATATTGGTAATATACAGAGAAAACAGTAAATGTAATACCCAGACTGAATGTACCAACTATTTATACCATAAAAATTGGTAATATCCAACGATAAATAATTGTAGGAGGTATGCACAAAATAAATTCAGCAATAAAATTTAAATTGTGTACCAAGTTGACTTTGGGGCCCTGGTCTTGACCTGGTCTCTACCTCTCGGTCAGCCTTCTCTCTCCCCCCCCCCCCCCTTTTCCGACCCCTTCCCTCAGGATGGGATGGGGAATAAGGAAGTGGTAATGTTCACCTGGCGATACACGGAACGTTTGTGACCGAGAGGAAGAGGTACCTATTCCTGAAGAAAGGACGATGATGCTCAGCCTCCTATGTCCCGCACCCTTTCCACAGTGTGTTCTTAAGGGGGCTTTGAAAAATAGTTACCTCTAAAATGAAATTTCAATTCGTATATCTAGATAACCTTTTTCATGAAGAAGTTTGAAAGGATGTCGACCACCATTTCAGCTCAAAATAATGATACTCATAATAAAATGTAAAATTTGTGTGTTCTGGATACACAACACCAAACAAACAGTCTTTATAGGTATATTTAATGGGTTTAAGTACTTTTGATAATATACAGAATAGGATAATTTTATGCAGTTATCATATATGGAACAAATTCAAGTCTCTTTCTGGCTCTTAATTTATAGGATATATGAGAAAATAAGAGCATAAATATAATGGGAGTAAAGCGGCTGAGGCAATGTTTTGGAAAAGAAGCCTGATGAGAACTGTATACTGTGAAGAAACGGTTGAATTTATGTCTTTTCGACGAATGGTTCGGCCAAATAAGTTCTTCACGTAGGTTTGGGGAGAATATACCTCTTATTACATTAGGAATTAGCACAGATGATTGATTGATATTAGGCACAGCAAAGCGAGGTTATATAGCGCCAGGAAAAAGTGATAGAGAGGTAAGACAGCAAGCAGGAAGGAAATAAAGAGTAAATAGAGACAACTGAAGGGCGCCCAAACTCTTATAGTATTACCCACATCACTACAGGCTATACACTCTACAGGATAGCACAGATTAATAACTAAGTGTTGCATAAGATAATTAAAATGATGTTGAGGTTTATACAAGTTCCATAAATGAGTTATTCTCTCTTCTCAGTCACTTATAGGTTTGCACGAAAAGCATAATTTAAAACTCTTTCAATCATGAATATATTCCCACTAGGAGACTAAATCAGGAATGTCTGGAACATATGCTTGGGTCCACTAGACTAATGGATGACATGTATCACAATCCTAATCTTGTCAACTTTTATATTTCGCCTAAAATATTGTTGCTGGTAAAGAATGTATCACTTCTTACAAATAAATGTAATACCACTAATGGAAATGTTGACTCTATGTCCAATACTACGAAGCTGAGAACTATGAACGTCAAAGCAAATCATCTAATGGTTATATAGGGACTTCGCAGTGGAATTGTATGTAACTAGATTTGGATTTAAAGAACTGTATATTGGTAATTTAAGAATGATACGGTTCATGACTTTGATGACCAGCTTGGAGATGGGTTACGGTTTTGTAAAAGTGTGAGCATATTAGGATTTTCAATAGTTAAAGTAGAATTTCTAAAGTACTGTACATTGTTGACAACATTATACACAAAACAATCTAAGAAAAAAAGAACTGATTTGGCACAAAAACCTAGTGGCTGCAATTCCTTGGTCAACATATGGAATCAATAGACAATATTACCATTTCCTTCCTTCTGATTTATTTTTCTCAGCTGACCAGTATGAGAGAAATTTTAATGCTTTAGTAACATCCTTAATTCAGGTAGAAAAAAAATATGTACAAAAACAATGTATGTGGGATAAAGCATGTAGGTGTTGATTTAGCAGTTGATAAGATATTATATACTGTACTGTATATATTTGCAGAGTGTTAAATAATCTTAACAAGATAATTGATTATAAAGGTAAATCTTGTATAGAGGTGAAAAGATGAGACTGATAAAGCTAAATAGTAGAGGACATGAAAAGAAAATATATATGTTTCGTGACTACTGTGTATATGTTTCTGCATGTGGTAAATTTATTGACTTGTCGATATATGAAATATACTAGTTATTTACTTTCACTTTTAACTCTGTGAACAAATACCGATAATACATCCATAATGAATTGCACGATGAATATAGAGAAAATAAATAATGTAAGGAAGTCAAACTGAGGCAGGGGGTCGTAGGGACATGTGTGGTTAAGCTGACGATATCAACTCATCGTGGCCCTTACCTCACTCGTTGGCTGGCAGACCTCTTTTTCTCCACCTCTCCGCCTGACTCTCTTCCCGAGGATGTTGTTGGTACGTGAGTGAAGCGAGGTGTTCAGGTGTCCAGTACATATGATGAATGGTGTACCAGGTGCCATCTAGCGGTGGGACTTTGGTTGACGTGTCAGAGTTGGGTTGGACCAATGAGTAAGCTCTACGTCATGAGAATATACAAAGACAAGAGGGTTAAAAGTTTATATACATTAAAAAAGGGGAGAGTTATCATGTATCACGTGAACAAAGAGACCTAATTTTTCATTCAACATTCCTGATTAACCAAACTCATATTTACAGAACTATGATGGGAAAACCTGTATAATTATATTTGTTTATAATTTATCAAACCTAAATGATCCATAGTTCCTATTTACTAACGTTTTCATGACACGTGTCGTACATATGTTACATTGTCCACGTGGCTGTAGGAGTACTTTTGTTATGTGGCTGTATTCTATGACTTGTATAGATGACATGAGGCTACCTCATCCACCAATATGCTGGTGTTGTATCTGGTAACAGTGGCAGCTATAAATTGAACCGAAATTCAGTCGTCTGCTATGGCGAAACAATCCCATTTATAATTTACTTTTGTTAATCCATTATAGTGCCAATAATTAACGGAAGGTGTGAAATAACCTGTGTCAAAACATCATACTAATCCAACCTTTAGTTACAGAGTTATTCACGAAAAACAGTGCTACACGCGGGCCCTGAGAGCGATAGTAGATTCTTCTCAATATTAAGAGATTAATGGGATGGAATTACACTCCTTTTAGGACTAGCTATAATCTTGGCACCAATGTCGTCATTGGTTTTGTATTGGAATTATCCGCTAGTTGACTGTTCCATCCTTACACTATACATAATTATGTTGTGTTAATTTGGTATATAGATTTTTCGATATAAAATGTATTGCATTGGTTGTAAGGAATGGTATATACAATACCTAAGTTGCTTGGTGGGCTATTTCTGATGAATCATTTGTTTATTTGATTATTTATTCTATTACCTTGTTATCATACTTAAATATTGTCTCCATACTTTCTCCAGTATTGGAACAACACCAAAAACATTTCCATTAAATGGTAAGACGAGAATTTATTGGTCGTGGCAATCAGTATTTGTTTTTATTTATACTCGTTACCTGTTCTGGTTACATGCCCAGTTTATTTGTACATTTTCACTTCTATCTCAAATACACAACATCAAACAAACAGTCTTTATAGAAATGTACAGGTTGAACAGGAATAATTATAAATACTATATTCAACTCTCACAAAGAATAAAAGGTACTCGATATATAACAGGAAAAATGACGACGTGGATGTTTATGTAAGGCTGACGTAGTTACATACAACACTTGTATAATGCTACAGAAAACATGGTTACCAGGTATTGTATGTACAACCGGCTTCACAGCCTCGTCTATACAAGGCTATTTTCAGTTCATGGGAAAATGAATAACATGTATTACATCTGTTAAACCTGCAATTTTAGTTTTACCACCAAACTTCAGTTACAGTCCAAACAATGTGAATACATTACAGCCAATATATAGGATTTACTTAATTCGGTTTTATTTAACGCAATAATTAAAGGGGCCAGATGATGTATAGTTCATGGGGCCAAAGCTTGAATTATCTAATATCACCAGTTCTTATGTAATTCTTCCTCAAGTGTCAGTGACGTCAGTAAGGTAGAAGTTGTTGTTGGTAAATATCAGAGTGCTGAGTTTGACCACCACGGTGCAAAGAAAAGGGCTCTGCTACTTAATATGTCAATATTATAAGACCATCCATAAACTGGCCACAGGTGCATGGAATATGTTCCCATACTATGGGCTCCTCCATTTATCATCTTAATAATAAATAAACACTTATTTATCGAGTATTAAAATGTAATATTCTACAACTCAACGGGCTGCGGGGCGAGGCAGGGCTGCCTCTGTGTACACACGTGTAAACATCTATCTTCACTGCTTTCTGTTGTCTCATATTTTAACTTACAGTATGTAATGTTTTCTCACTTCATGAAATAACAAATGTTGTAGTGAACAGTGGACGTTAGGCTTCTTCTCACCACCATTGTTTTAACAACTAAAATAGAACACACTTGTGTCGGGGGAAATAGGAGTGACAGGTGCTATTCTAAGGTATTGGTTACAGACCTCACTTTATATACGTAGTATTTTCATACACTGTTCTTTTCCAGTGTTTACCACATATTGAAAATGAAAGACTACAAAACTGTTATACAATATTATTATTAGGTTGGTTGGTTGGTTGGTTTAAACTCAACGAACACTAGACAGAATAGCAGTAGTAGCAGAATGTGTGGCTCACTGTGGTCCCACCAAGCTGTTGTACACGTCACACAACCCACCTCTCACCTCCAGCAGCGACTACCACACCACACACCACGTCACCATATACTCTGTACTGTGTGTGTGACCTCTGCTACCCATCTTGTATGACCAATAAACTGTGCCTTGTATAAAGAGTTTACTATATACACCTCCGGTAGTAATGTGCCCCTAAAACATTACAATAGGATGAAAAGTCAACAACATTATTACATATTTGTGAATTGTATATGATTACATTTCATAGGGGAAATTAGAACCAATCAGCGACCGACTGGTAAATATTCTTGGATTTAAAATATCCCAAATAATTGTTGTTGTCTAAGAATAATGTTGTTGACTTTACATCCTATTGTAATGTTTTAGGGGCACATTACTACCGGAGGTGTATATAGTAAACTCTTTATACAAGGCACAGTTTATTGGTCATACAAGATGGGTAGCAGAGGTCACACACACAGTACAGAGTATATGGTGACGTGGTGTGTGGTGTGGTAGTCGCTGCTGGAGGTAAAGCGATAAAGACTTACTAACTAACTCTTTCATTACTGGACCTAGTTTAAACATACCCTCATTAAGGTTGTACTTATTGTACTTATTAATACACACTGATTCTACAATCCTTTGTTTCTTATAATTATTACACTTGTATAACATTTGGCAAGCATTCCAATCTATTTTGTGGTTATTTTCAATTGAATGAACAATAATTGCATTGTTGCTGTTTCCTACTTTGCAACTATACTTATGTTTTTTAATACGGGTGTTCAAATCCCTGCCAGTTTCACCCACATAAACTAAATTACAATCTTGGCAGTGACTTCGCTCTTGTGCTTATTCTTGACTAACAAAGATTTTATGGTTGAATTATACCTAATGCTCTGTTTATATCAAATTCCTGACTCACAGCTTTAACAACATCAAGACTTGACACATAGGGCAATGTTAAGTATAGTTTCTGTTTGACAAGGCATTTTGGCATAAAACAGATTTCCTAACTTTGAAGTAAGCTTTTCTTATAAATTATTTGGGGTATTTTAAATCCAAGAATATTTACCAGTCGGTCGCTGATTGGTTCTTATTTCCCCTATGAAATGTAATCATATACAATTCACAAATATGTAATAATGTTGTTGACTTTTCATCCTATTGTAATGTTTTAGGGGCACATTACTACCGGAGGTGTATATAGTAAACTCTTTATACAAGGCACAGTTTATTGGTCATACAAGATGGGTAGCAGAGGTCACACACACAGTACAGAGTATATGGTGACGTGGTGTGTGGTGTGGTAGTCGCTGCTGGAGGTGAGAGGTTGGTTGTGTGACGTGTACAACAGCTTGGTGGGACCACAGTGAGCCACACATTCTGCTACTACTGCTATTCTGTCTAGTGTTCGTTGAGTTTAAACCAACCAACCAACCAACCTAATAATAATATTGTATAACAGTTTTGTAGTCTTTCATTTTCAATATGTGGTAAACACTGGAAAAGAACAGTGTATGAAAATACTACGTATATAAAGTGAGGTCTGTAACCAATACCTTAGAATAGCACCTGTCACTCCTATTTCCCCCGACACAAGTGTGTTCTATTTTAGTTGTTAAAACAATGGTGGTGAGAAGAAGCCTAACGTCCACTGTTCACTACAACATTTGTTATTTCATGAAGTGAGAAAACATTACATACTGTAAGTTAAAATATGAGACAACAGAAAGCAGTGAAGATAGATGTTTACACGTGTGTACACAGAGGCAGCCCTGCCTCGCCCCGCAGCCCGTTGAGTTGTAGAATATTACATTTTAATACTCGATAAATAAGTGTTTATTTATTATTAAGCTGATAAATGGAGGAGCCCATAGTATGGGAACATATTCCATGCACCTGTGGCCAGTTTATGGATGGTCTTATAATATTGACATATTAAGTAGCAGAGCCCTTTTCTTTGCACCGTGGTGGTCAAACTCAGCACTCTGATATTTACCAACAACAACTTCTACCTTACTGACGTCACTGACACTTGAGGAAGAATTACATAAGAACTGGTGATATTAGATAATTCAAGCTTTGGCCCCATGAACTATACATCATCTGGCCCCTTTAATTATTGCGTTAAATAAAACCGAATTAAGTAAATCCTATATATTGGCTGTAATGTATTCACATTGTTTGGACTGTAACTGAAGTTTGGTGGTAAAACTAAAATTGCAGGTTTAACAGATGTAATACATGTTATTCATTTTCCCATGAACTGAAAATAGCCTTGTATAGACGAGGCTGTGAAGCCGGTTGTACATACAATACCTGGTAACCATGTTTTCTGTAGCATTATACAAGTGTTGTATGTAACTACGTCAGCCTTACATAAACATCCACGTCGTCATTTTTCCTGTTATATATCGAGTACCTTTTATTCTTTGTGAGAGTTGAATATAGTATTTATAATTATTCCTGTTCAACCTGTACATTTCTATAAAGACTGTTTGTTTGATGTTGTGTATTTGAGATAGAAGTGAAAATGTACAAATAAACTGGGCATGTAACCAGAACAGGTAACGAGTATAAATAAAAACAAATACTGATTGCCACGACCAATAAATTCTCGTCTTACCATTTAATGGAAATGTTTTTGGTGTTGTTCCAATACTGGAGAAAGTATGGAGACAATATTTAAGTATGATAACAAGGTAATAGAATAAATAATCAAATAAACAAATGATTCATCAGAAATAGCCCACCAAGCAACTTAGGTATTGTATATACCATTCCTTACAACCAATGCAATACATTTTATATCGAAAAATCTATATACCAAATTAACACAACATAATTATGTATAGTGTAAGGATGGAACAGTCAACTAGCGGATAATTCCAATACAAAACCAATGACGACATTGGTGCCAAGATTATAGCTAGTCCTAAAAGGAGTGTAATTCCATCCCATTAATCTCTTAATATTGAGAAGAATCTACTATCGCTCTCAGGGCCCGCGTGTAGCACTGTTTTTCGTGAATAACTCTGTAACTAAAGGTTGGATTAGTATGATGTTTTGACACAGGTTATTTCACACCTTCCGTTAATTATTGGCACTATAATGGATTAACAAAAGTAAATTATAAATGGGATTGTTTCGCCATAGCAGACGACTGAATTTCGGTTCAATTTATAGCTGCCACTGTTACCAGATACAACACCAGCATATTGGTGGATGAGGTAGCCTCATGTCATCTATACAAGTCATAGAATACAGCCACATAACAAAAGTACTCCTACAGCCACGTGGACAATGTAACATATGTACGACACGTGTCATGAAAACGTTAGTAAATAGGAACTATGGATCATTTAGGTTTGATAAATTATAAACAAATATAATTATACAGGTTTTCCCATCATAGTTCTGTAAATATGAGTTTGGTTAATCAGGAATGTTGAATGAAAAATTAGGTCTCTTTGTTCACGTGATACATGATAACTCTCCCCTTTATTAATGTATATAAACATTTAACCCTCTTGTCTTTGTATATTCTCATGACGTAGAGCTTACTCATTGGTCCAACCCAACTCTGACACGTCAACCAAAGTCCCACCGCTAGATGGCACCTGGTACACCATTCATCATATGTACTGGACACCTGAACACCTCGCTTCACTCACGTACCAACAACATCCTCGGGAAGAGAGTCAGGCGGAGAGGTGGAGAAAAAGAGGTCTGCCAGCCAACGAGTGAGGTAAGGGCCACGATGAGTTGATATCGTCAGCTTAACCACACATGTCCCTACGACCCCCTGCCTCAGTTTGACTTCCTTACATTATTTATTTTCTCTATATTCATCGTGCAATTCATTATGGATGTATTATCGGTATTTGTTCACAGAGTTAAAAGTGAAAGTAAATAACTAGTATATTTCATATATCGACAAGTCAATAAATTTACCACATGCAGAAACATATACACAGTAGTCACGAAACATATATATTTTCTTTTCATGTCCTCTACTATTTAGCTTTATCAGTCTCATCTTTTCACCTCTATACAAGATTTACCTTTATAATCAATTATCTTGTTAAGATTATTTAACACTCTGCAAATATATACAGTACAGTATATAATATCTTATCAACTGCTAAATCAACACCTACATGCTTTATCCCACATACATTGTTTTTGTACATATTTTTTTCTACCTGAATTAAGGATGTTACTAAAGCATTAAAATTTCTCTCATACTGGTCAGCTGAGAAAAATAAATCAGAAGGAAGGAAATGGTAATATTGTCTATTGATTCCATATGTTGACCAAGGAATTGCAGCCACTAGGTTTTTGTGCCAAATCAGTTCTTTTTTTCTTAGATTGTTTTGTGTATAATGTTGTCAACAATGTACAGTACTTTAGAAATTCTACTTTAACTATTGAAAATCCTAATATGCTCACACTTTTACAAAACCGTAACCCATCTCCAAGCTGGTCATCAAAGTCATGAACCGTATCATTCTTAAATTACCAATATACAGTTCTTTAAATCCAAATCTAGTTACATACAATTCCACTGCCAAGTCCCTATATAACCATTAGATGATTTGCTTTGACGTTCATAGTTCTCAGCTTCGTAGTATTGGACATAGAGTCAACATTTCCATTAGTGGTATTACATTTATTTGTAAGAAGTGATACATTCTTTACCAGCAACAATATTTTAGGCGAAATATAAAAGTTGACAAGATTAGGATTGTGATACATGTCATCCATTAGTCTAGTGGACCCAAGCATATGTTCCAGACATTCCTGATTTAGTCTCCTAGTGGGAATATATTCATGATTGAAAGAGTTTTAAATTATGCTTTTCGTGCAAACCTATAAGTGACTGAGAAGAGAGAATAACTCATTTATGGAACTTGTATAAACCTCAACATCATTTTAATTATCTTATGCAACACTTAGTTATTAATCTGTGCTATCCTGTAGAGTGTATAGCCTGTAGTGATGTGGGTAATACTATAAGAGTTTGGGCGCCCTTCAGTTGTCTCTATTTACTCTTTATTTCCTTCCTGCTTGCTGTCTTACCTCTCTATCACTTTTTCCTGGCGCTATATAACCTCGCTTTGCTGTGCCTAATATCAATCAATCATCTGTGCTAATTCCTAATGTAATAAGAGGTATATTCTCCCCAAACCTACGTGAAGAACTTATTTGGCCGAACCATTCGTCGAAAAGACATAAATTCAACCGTTTCTTCACAGTATACAGTTCTCATCAGGCTTCTTTTCCAAAACATTGCCTCAGCCGCTTTACTCCCATTATATTTATGCTCTTATTTTCTCATATATCCTATAAATTAAGAGCCAGAAAGAGACTTGAATTTGTTCCATATATGATAACTGCATAAAATTATCCTATTCTGTATATTATCAAAAGTACTTAAACCCATTAAATATACCTATAAAGACTGTTTTGTTTGGTGTTGTGTATCCAGAACACACAAATTTTACATTTTATTATGAGTATCATTATTTTGAGCTGAAATGGTGGTCGACATCCTTTCAAACTTCTTCATGAAAAAGGTTATCTAGATATACGAATTAGAGAGAGAGAGAGAGAGAGAGAGGTATAACTAGAGAGAGTGTTAATTGCTTCTCAGGTCACGGAGTTTGACAGATACAGGCGCGACGTTGTCACATAAAATTAAACACTTAGGTGCCTAATAACTGTAACTGGTAACCATGTTTCTGTAGCCGTCCACAGGTGTTGTATGTATATTCGCGAACCAAAGTTTCGCACCCCCCTTGGCTGATAGGAAGGCAAAGACAGTGTTAAAGATATGCTGAACGATCGGACAAACTGGTGTATCGAGTTGGTAAAGAAACAGTGTGAGCTTCATTTTCACAAACAACAAACTGCAAGCCATCGAAAATGAAGCTCACACTGTTTCGTTACCAACTCGATACACCAGTTTGTCCGATCGTTCAACATATCTTTAACACTGTCTTCACCTTCCTGTCAGCCAAGGGGGATGCAAAACTTTGGTTCGTGACTGTACTACGTCAGCTTTTCATAAACTTCCACGTCGTCATTTTCCCTCTTTTACTCTTTGTGAGAGGCGAATATCTATCTTCATTATTATTATTATTCCTGTGCAACCTGTACATTTCTTTAAAGCTGATTGGTTGGTTGTATCCGTGTATCAATATTGTATAATGTATCAATGTTGTATTCATGGTACCAGTCACGTAGGCTCTAGTATATGCCTGATGCTTACTGGTCAAAAACTACAAGGTGTTAGATCGCATCCTGTGTATTTGATGACAGAGAGGCGTGGGTTCATTGACACTAGTTCCAAGATCTGAATACTAGATTGTGCTCTGTACAATATATGTTAATATTAATCTTTAGGTTATAAGTAACTGTTACTGTAATTGTATATATAGAGTTAGGGACAATATATGTTTGCTCATTCTATTCTTGTATAACCGGGTAGTTTAAGGTTGTATATATCATGTATAAATGTAGTATTACTTTATCACAAACCTATAACCTATGAGGGGGCGTGGCTATGTCACAGTGCAACGCCTGACGTGTGTGTTTGAGGCGAGGAGCGTATTATTCCACGCCCTGCCTTAGGTTAAACAGGTTATATTGAATATCCCTCTAATTGTTCATAGCTTTGAGACCGAGTTGGTCTAGTATACTATAACCTGTAATCTGTAACTGATAAATAAGCTACATCAGTAAAGAGAGACAAGCTTGGTGGGACCACAGTGAGCCACACATTCTGCTACTACTGCTATTCTGTCTAGTGTTCGTTGAGTTTAAACCAACCAACCAACCAACCTAATAATAATATTGTATAACAGTTTTGTAGTCTTTCATTTTCAATATGTGGTAAACACTGGAAAAGAACAGTGTATGAAAATACTACGTATATAAAGTGAGGTCTGTAACCAATACCTTAGAATAGCACCTGTCACTCCTATTTCCCCCGACACAAGTGTGTTCTATTTTAGTTGTTAAAACAATGGTGGTGAGAAGAAGCCTAACGTCCACTGTTCACTACAACATTTGTTATTTCATGAAGTGAGAAAACATTACATACTGTAAGTTAAAATATGAGACAACAGAAAGCAGTGAAGATAGATGTTTACACGTGTGTACACAGAGGCAGCCCTGCCTCGCCCCGCAGCCCGTTGAGTTGTAGAATATTACATTTTAATACTCGATAAATAAGTGTTTATTTATTATTAAGATGATAAATGGAGGAGCCCATAGTATGGGAACATATTCCATGCACCTGTGGCCAGTTTATGGATGGTCTTATAATATTGACATATTAAGTAGCAGAGCCCTTTTCTTTGCACCGTGGTGGTCAAACTCAGCACTCTGATATTTACCAACAACAACTTCTACCTTACTGACGTCACTGACACTTGAGGAAGAATTACATAAGAACTGGTGATATTAGATAATTCAAGCTTTGGCCCCATGAACTATACATCATCTGGCCCCTTTAATTATTGCGTTAAATAAAACCGAATTAAGTAAATCCTATATATTGGCTGTAATGTATTCACATTGTTTGGACTGTAACTGAAGTTTGGTGGTAAAACTAAAATTGCAGGTTTAACAGATGTAATACATGTTATTCATTTTCCCATGAACTGAAAATAGCCTTGTATAGACGAGGCTGTGAAGCCGGTTGTACATACAATACCTGGTAACCATGTTTTCTGTAGCATTATACAAGTGTTGTATGTAACTACGTCAGCCTTACATAAACATCCACGTCGTCATTTTTCCTGTTATATATCGAGTACCTTTTATTCTTTGTGAGAGTTGAATATAGTATTTATAATTATTCCTGTTCAACCTGTACATTTCTATAAAGACTGTTTGTTTGATGTTGTGTATTTGAGATAGAAGTGAAAATGTACAAATAAACTGGGCATGTAACCAGAACAGGTAATGAGTATAAATAAAAACAAATACTGATTGCCACGACCAATAAATTCTCGTCTTACCATTTAATGGAAATGTTTTTGGTGTTGTTCCAATACTGGAGAAAGTATGGAGACAATATTTAAGTATGATAACAAGGTAATAGAATAAATAATCAAATAAACAAATGATTCATCAGAAATAGCCCACCAAGCAACTTAGGTATTGTATATACCATTCCTTACAACCAATGCAATACATTTTATATCGAAAAATCTATATACCAAATTAACACAACATAATTATGTATAGTGTAAGGATGGAACAGTCAACTAGCGGATAATTCCAATACAAAACCAATGACGACATTGGTGCCAAGATTATAGCTAGTCCTAAAAGGAGTGTAATTCCATCCCATTAATCTCTTAATATTGAGAAGAATCTACTATCGCTCTCAGGGCCCGCGTGTAGCACTGTTTTTCGTGAATAACTCTGTAACTAAAGGTTGGATTAGTATGATGTTTTGACACAGGTTATTTCACACCTTCCGTTAATTATTGGCACTATAATGGATTAACAAAAGTAAATTATAAATGGGATTGTTTCGCCATAGCAGACGACTGAATTTCGGTTCAATTTATAGCTGCCACTGTTACCAGATACAACACCAGCATATTGGTGGATGAGGTAGCCTCATGTCATCTATACAAGTCATAGAATACAGCCACATAACAAAAGTACTCCTACAGCCACGTGGACAATGTAACATATGTACGACACGTGTCATGAAAACGTTAGTAAATAGGAACTATGGATCATTTAGGTTTGATAAATTATAAACAAATATAATTATACAGGTTTTCCCATCATAGTTCTGTAAATATGAGTTTGGTTAATCAGGAATGTTGAATGAAAAATTAGGTCTCTTTGTTCACGTGATACATGATAACTCTCCCCTTTTTTAATGTATATAAACTTTTAACCCTCTTGTCTTTGTATATTCTCATGACGTAGAGCTTACTCATTGGTCCAACCCAACTCTGACACGTCAACCAAAGTCCCACCGCTAGATGGCACCTGGTACACCATTCATCATATATACTGGACACCTGAACACCGCTTCACTCACGTACCAACAACAACCTCAGGAAGAGAGTCAGGCGGAGAGGTGGAGAAAATGAGGTCTGCCAGCCAACGAGTGAGGTAAGGGCCACGATGAGTTGATATCGTCAGCTTAACCACACATGTCCCTACGACCCCCTGCCTCAGTTTACTTCCTTACATTATTTATTTTCTCTATATTCATCGTACAATTCATTATGGATGTATTATCGGTATTTGTTCACAGAGTTAAAAGTGAAAGTAAATAACTAGTATATTTCATATATCGACAAGTCAATAAATTTACCACATGCAGAAACATATACACAGTAGTCACGAAACATATATATTTTCTTTTCATGTCCTCTACTATTTAGCTTTATCAGTCTCATCTTTTCACCTCTATACAAGATTTACCTTTATAATCAATTATCTTGTTAAGATTATTTAACACTCTGCAAATATATACAGTACAGTATATAATATCTTATCAACTGCTAAATCAACACCTACATGCTTTATCCCACATACATTGTTTTTTTTTGTACATATTTTTTTTTACCTGAATTAAGGATGTTACTAAAGCATTAAAATTTCTCTCATACTGGTCAGCTGAGAAAAAAAAATCAGAAGGAAGGAAATGGTAATATTGTCTATTGATTCCATATGTTGACCAAGGAATTGCAGCCACTAGGTTTTTGTGCCAAATCAGTTCTTTTTTTCTTAGATTGTTTTGTGTATAATGTTGTCAACAATGTACAGTACTTTAGAAATTCTACTTTAACTATTGAAAATCCTAATATGCTTACACTTTTACAAAACCTCCAAAAATCTCCAAGATGGTCATCAAAGTCATGAACCGTATCATTCTTTAATTCATTACCAATATACAGTTCTTTAAAACCAAATCTAGTTACATACAATTCCACTGCCAAGTCCCTATATAACCATTAGATGATTTGCTTTGACGTTCATAGTTCTCAGCTTCGTAGTATTGGACATAGAGTCAACATTTCCATTAGTGGTATTACATTTATTTGTAAGAAGTGATACATTCTTTACCAGCAACAATATTTTAGGCGAAATATAAAAGTTGACAAGATTAGGATTGTGATACATGTCATCCATTAGTCTAGTGGACCCAAGCATATGTTCCAGACATTCCTGATTTAGTCTCCTAGTGGGAATATATTCATGATTGAAAGAGTTTTAAATTATGCTTTTCGTGCAAA
Source organism: Petrolisthes manimaculis (assembly GCA_034508575.1). Lineage (NCBI taxonomy): Eukaryota > Metazoa > Arthropoda > Malacostraca > Decapoda > Porcellanidae > Petrolisthes > Petrolisthes manimaculis. Next base: position 189,723 of record JAWZYT010000580.1, on the reverse strand, counting down.
CCTATAAGTGACTGAGAAGAGAGAATAACTCATTTATGGAACTTGTATAAACCTCAACATCATTTTAATTATCTTATGCAACACTTAGTTATTAATCTGTGCTATCCTGTAGAGTGTATAGCCTGTAGTGATGTGGGTAATATTATAAGAGTTTGGGCGCCCTTCAGTTGTCTCTATTTACTCTTTATTTCCTTCCTGCTTGCTGTCCTACCTCTCTATCACTTTTTCCTGGCGCTATATAACCTCGCTTTGCTGTGCCTAGTATCAATCAATCATCTGTGCTAATTCCTAATGTAATAAGAGGTATATTCTCCCCAAACCTACGTGAAGAACTTATTTGGCCGAACCATTCGTCGAAAAGACATAAATTCAACCGTTTCTTCACAGTATACAGTTCTCATCAGGCTTCTTTTCCAAAACATTGCCTCAGCCGCTTTACTCCCATTATATTTATGCTCTTATTTTCTCATATATCCTATAAATTAAGAGCCAGAAAGAGACTTGAATTTGTTCCATATATGATAACTGCATAAAATTATCCTATTCTGTATATTATCAAAAGTACTTAAACCCATTAAATATACCTATAAAGACTGTTTTGTTTGGTGTTGTGTATCCAGAACACACAAATTTTACATTTTATTATGAGTATCATTATTTTGAGCTGAAATGGTGGTCGACATCCTTTCAAACTTCTTCATGAAAAAGGTTATCTAGATATACGAATTAGAGAGAGAGAGAGAGAGAGAGAGGTATAACTAGAGAGAGTGTTAATTGCTTCTCAGGTCACGGAGTTTGACAGATACAGGCGCGACGTTGTCACATAAAATTAAACACTTAGGTGCCTAATAACTGTAACTGGTAACCATGTTTCTGTAGCCGTCCACAGGTGTTGTATGTATATTCGCGAACCAAAGTTTCGCACCCCCCTTGGCTGATAGGAAGGCAAAGACAGTGTTAAAGATATGCTGAACGATCGGACAAACTGGTGTATCGAGTTGGTAAAGAAACAGTGTGAGCTTCATTTTCACAAACAACAAACTGCAAGCCATCGAAAATGAAGCTCACACTGTTTCGTTACCAACTCGATACACCAGTTTGTCCGATCGTTCAACATATCTTTAACACTGTCTTCACCTTCCTGTCAGCCAAGGGGGATGCAAAACTTTGGTTCGTGACTGTACTACGTCAGCTTTTCATAAACTTCCACGTCGTCATTTTCCCTCTTTTACTCTTTGTGAGAGGCGAATATCTATCTTCATTATTATTATTATTCCTGTGCAACCTGTACATTTCTTTAAAGCTGATTGGTTGGTTGTATCCGTGTATCAATATTGTATAATGTATCAATGTTGTATTCATGGTACCAGTCACGTAGGCTCTAGTATATGCCTGATGCTTACTGGTCAAAAACTACAAGGTGTTAGATCGCATCCTGTGTATTTGATGACAGAGAGGCGTGGGTTCATTGACACTAGTTCCAAGATCTGAATACTAGATTGTGCTCTGTACAATATATGTTAATATTAATCTTTAGGTTATAAGTAACTGTTACTGTAATTGTATATATAGAGTTAGGGACAATATATGTTTGCTCATTCTATTCTTGTATAACCGGGTAGTTTAAGGTTGTATATATCATGTATAAATGTAGTATTACTTTATCACAAACCTATAACCTATGAGGGGGCGTGGCTATGTCACAGTGCAACGCCTGACGTGTGTGTTTGAGGCGAGGAGCGTATTATTCCACGCCCTGCCTTAGGTTAAACAGGTTATATTGAATATCCCTCTAATTGTTCATAGCTTTGAGACCGAGTTGGTCTAGTATACTATAACCTGTAATCTGTAACTGATAAATAAGCTACATCAGTAAAGAGAGACAAGCTTGGTGGGACCACAGTGAGCCACACATTCTGCTACTACTGCTATTCTGTCTAGTGTTCGTTGAGTTTAAACCAACCAACCAACCAACCTAATAATAATATTGTATAACAGTTTTGTAGTCTTTCATTTTCAATATGTGGTAAACACTGGAAAAGAACAGTGTATGAAAATACTACGTATATAAAGTGAGGTCTGTAACCAATACCTTAGAATAGCACCTGTCACTCCTATTTCCCCCGACACAAGTGTGTTCTATTTTAGTTGTTAAAACAATGGTGGTGAGAAGAAGCCTAACGTCCACTGTTCACTACAACATTTGTTATTTCATGAAGTGAGAAAACATTACATACTGTAAGTTAAAATATGAGACAACAGAAAGCAGTGAAGATAGATGTTTACACGTGTGTACACAGAGGCAGCCCTGCCTCGCCCCGCAGCCCGTTGAGTTGTAGAATATTACATTTTAATACTCGATAAATAAGTGTTTATTTATTATTAAGATGATAAATGGAGGAGCCCATAGTATGGGAACATATTCCATGCACCTGTGGCCAGTTTATGGATGGTCTTATAATATTGACATATTAAGTAGCAGAGCCCTTTTCTTTGCACCGTGGTGGTCAAACTCAGCACTCTGATATTTACCAACAACAACTTCTACCTTACTGACGTCACTGACACTTGAGGAAGAATTACATAAGAACTGGTGATATTAGATAATTCAAGCTTTGGCCCCATGAACTATACATCATCTGGCCCCTTTAATTATTGCGTTAAATAAAACCGAATTAAGTAAATCCTATATATTGGCTGTAATGTATTCACATTGTTTGGACTGTAACTGAAGTTTGGTGGTAAAACTAAAATTGCAGGTTTAACAGATGTAATACATGTTATTCATTTTCCCATGAACTGAAAATAGCCTTGTATAGACGAGGCTGTGAAGCCGGTTGTACATACAATACCTGGTAACCATGTTTTCTGTAGCATTATACAAGTGTTGTATGTAACTACGTCAGCCTTACATAAACATCCACGTCGTCATTTTTCCTGTTATATATCGAGTACCTTTTATTCTTTGTGAGAGTTGAATATAGTATTTATAATTATTCCTGTTCAACCTGTACATTTCTATAAAGACTGTTTGTTTGATGTTGTGTATTTGAGATAGAAGTGAAAATGTACAAATAAACTGGGCATGTAACCAGAACAGGTAACGAGTATAAATAAAAACAAATACTGATTGCCACGACCAATAAATTCTCGTCTTACCATTTAATGGAAATGTTTTTGGTGTTGTTCCAATACTGGAGAAAGTATGGAGACAATATTTAAGTATGATAACAAGGTAATAGAATAAATAATCAAATAAACAAATGATTCATCAGAAATAGCCCACCAAGCAACTTAGGTATTGTATATACCATTCCTTACAACCAATGCAATACATTTTATATCGAAAAATCTATATACCAAATTAACACAACATAATTATGTATAGTGTAAGGATGGAACAGTCAACTAGCGGATAATTCCAATACAAAACCAATGACGACATTGGTGCCAAGATTATAGCTAGTCCTAAAAGGAGTGTAATTCCATCCCATTAATCTCTTAATATTGAGAAGAATCTACTATCGCTCTCAGGGCCCGCGTGTAGCACTGTTTTTCGTGAATAACTCTGTAACTAAAGGTTGGATTAGTATGATGTTTTGACACAGGTTATTTCACACCTTCCGTTAATTATTGGCACTATAATGGATTAACAAAAGTAAATTATAAATGGGATTGTTTCGCCATAGCAGACGACTGAATTTCGGTTCAATTTATAGCTGCCACTGTTACCAGATACAACACCAGCATATTGGTGGATGAGGTAGCCTCATGTCATCTATACAAGTCATAGAATACAGCCACATAACAAAAGTACTCCTACAGCCACGTGGACAATGTAACATATGTACGACACGTGTCATGAAAACGTTAGTAAATAGGAACTATGGATCATTTAGGTTTGATAAATTATAAACAAATATAATTATACAGGTTTTCCCATCATAGTTCTGTAAATATGAGTTTGGTTAATCAGGAATGTTGAATGAAAAATTAGGTCTCTTTGTTCACGTGATACATGATAACTCTCCCCTTTTTTAATGTATATAAACTTTTAACCCTCTTGTCTTTGTATATTCTCATGACGTAGAGCTTACTCATTGGTCCAACCCAACTCTGACACGTCAACCAAAGTCCCACCGCTAGATGGCACCTGGTACACCATTCATCATATATACTGGACACCTGAACACCGCTTCACTCACGTACCAACAACAACCTCAGGAAGAGAGTCAGGCGGAGAGGTGGAGAAAATGAGGTCTGCCAGCCAACGAGTGAGGTAAGGGCCACGATGAGTTGATATCGTCAGCTTAACCACACATGTCCCTACGACCCCCTGCCTCAGTTTACTTCCTTACATTATTTATTTTCTCTATATTCATCGTACAATTCATTATGGATGTATTATCGGTATTTGTTCACAGAGTTAAAAGTGAAAGTAAATAACTAGTATATTTCATATATCGACAAGTCAATAAATTTACCACATGCAGAAACATATACACAGTAGTCACGAAACATATATATTTTCTTTTCATGTCCTCTACTATTTAGCTTTATCAGTCTCATCTTTTCACCTCTATACAAGATTTACCTTTATAATCAATTATCTTGTTAAGATTATTTAACACTCTGCAAATATATACAGTACAGTATATAATATCTTATCAACTGCTAAATCAACACCTACATGCTTTATCCCACATACATTGTTTTTTTTTGTACATATTTTTTTTTACCTGAATTAAGGATGTTACTAAAGCATTAAAATTTCTCTCATACTGGTCAGCTGAGAAAAAAAAATCAGAAGGAAGGAAATGGTAATATTGTCTATTGATTCCATATGTTGACCAAGGAATTGCAGCCACTAGGTTTTTGTGCCAAATCAGTTCTTTTTTTCTTAGATTGTTTTGTGTATAATGTTGTCAACAATGTACAGTACTTTAGAAATTCTACTTTAACTATTGAAAATCCTAATATGCTCACACTTTTACAAAACCGTAATCCATCTCCAAGCTGGTCATCAAAGTCATGAACCGTATCATTCTTAAATTACCAATATACAGTTCTTTAAAACCAAATCTAGTTACATACAATTCCACTGCGAAGTCCCTATATAACCATTAGATGATTTGCTTTGACGTTCATAGTTCTCAGCTTCGTAGTATTGGACATAGAGTCAACATTTCCATTAGTGGTATTACATTTATTTGTAAGAAGTGATACATTCTTTACCAGCAACAATATTTTAGGCGAAATATAAAAGTTGACAAGATTAGGATTGTGATACATGTCATCCATTAGTCTAGTGGACCCAAGCATATGTTCCAGACATTCCTGATTTAGTCTCCTAGTGGGAATATATTCATGATTGAAAGAGTTTTAAATTATGCTTTTCGTGCAAACCTATAAGTGACTGAGAAGAGAGAATAACTCATTTATGGAACTTGTATAAACCTCAACATCATTTTAATTATCTTATGCAACACTTAGTTATTAATCTGTGCTATCCTGTAGAGTGTATAGCCTGTAGTGATGTGGGTAATATTATAAGAGTTTGGGCGCCCTTCAGTTGTCTCTATTTACTCTTTATTTCCTTCCTGCTTGCTGTCTTACCTCTCTATCACTTTTTCCTGGCGCTATATAACCTCGCTTTGCTGTGCCTAATATCAATCAATCATCTGTGCTAATTCCTAATGTAATAAGAGGTATATTCTCCCCAAACCTACGTGAAGAACTTATTTGGCCGAACCATTCGTCGAAAAGACATAAATTCAACCGTTTCTTCACAGTATACAGCGGTGGCGGCGGCGGCGGGTGCGGCGGTGGCGACGGGTGCGGAGGCGGGTGCGGCGGCGGCGACTACGACGACGACGATAATAATTATTACAAAAAAAATTATATTAAAAAAAAAAGAAAATAATAATTATTAAAGAAATAAAAAAATAAATATTATTAATTAAAAAAAAATAGTTAATTAGCGGCGGCGGTGGCGGTGGCGGCGGCTGCTGTGACGACGATAATAATTAATAAACAAAAAAAAAATATTAAAAAATCAAATAAAAAAAATAGTTAATTAGCGGCGGCGGCGGCAGCGGCGGCGGCGGCGGCAGCGGCGGCGGCGGCGGCGGGGACGGCGACGACGATAATAATTAATAAAAAAAAAAAAAAAAATATATATATATATGTATATATATATATATTAAAAAAAATATATATATATTAATAAAACAAAAAAAAATAGTTTATTAGCGACGGTGGCGTGGCGGCGGCGGCGGGGGTGGTGAGGTGTAAGGTGTGAGGTATAAGGTGTGAGGTATAAGGTGGTGAGGTGTATGGATGGCAAGCTGTGTTGGTGTGTTTGTGTGTGTAGTGAGGATAGAGTTGGACAAGAGGATAATTACCTACCTGTCCGTGTATTACTCTAAATAAGGCAAGTCTCACCTGAAAAGCAGTTCTCTGGTACAAGGTTTCTCTTCACTACTACAGTACTACAGCCTGTGTCATGTAACACACACACACACACACACACACACTGTTCCTTGTTAGCCATACCAATACTACAGTACTACAGGCTGTGTCACGTAAACAGCCAAGTGAATTTTAAAAACCATTCACAACGTTGAGAGAGGTTTAGAAGACTCACATTTTCGAACTCAGTTACTCAGTTCAGTCACTCTCCAACACTCCTTGTACCCTGCCTGGTCAAGCACTATCAGCCATGACTGTACATAGACTCCTTATACCCTGTGCTCTCAAGAAGGTGTTGACTTCATCAGCATGTGGGACGACTTCTACGACAAGGCTGACCTGTTCCTGGGAGACGGACTACACTTAAACGTCATTGGCACCGCACGCTTTGGCAGGCTTTTAAATGAAAAAGTACTTCTTTTCAGGCAAAAAAACGAAACACGGCCACCTGCAGACACGTCGTCGTGAGTGACTCTCCCTGCCGCAAACGAAATTTTATTAGTTGTTGCATGATCAACGCCCGTAGTATACGAAATAAATTCCTTGATCTCGAAGCCCTTGCAGCGTCAGACGAATATCACATTTTAGGCATAACTGAAACATGGCTAGATACGGAAAACAGAGATTTTTTAGCAGAATACAACTTACCCGGTTATTCAATGTTTAGTTGTGAAAGAAAAAATAGATTAGGTGGAGGAGTTCTTCTCTATGTAAAATCCAGTCTCCAGCCAACGTGTATTGCCATGAGAAGAATAAACAATGTGGACACAGTATTTCTATATGTAACTACTCGCTCAAAAAAGATAATGATTGGCCTTGTCTATAGACCTCCAGCCCAAAGTCCTACCACCGATAAAGATTTATACGATCAGATAACTGAGATAAGCGATTCATGCGAAAGTGTCATATTCGGAGATTTCAACTTACCCGTAAATTCATGGGGAAACCCAATATCGTCCCACTCTGGTCAAGATTTATACGGCAACTTGCTAGATAGTGCCCTAAGTCAACATGTTAACAAACCAACTAGAGGTGATAATATATTAGATCTTATATTCTCAACAAACGAAACGCTAATAACTAACGTCATTATTGGCCCAGAGTTCAGCACGAGCGATCATAAAATTGTTAAGTTTGACATAGATCTCAAGATATACGATGAAAACATTAGTGAAGAAATTGTTTACGTGTACAGTAAAGGTAACTACGAAAAACTTAGAAATATTCTCTCAAGAACAGATTGGAGCCAATTATCACGAGAAACCGACATAAATGAATCATGGAATAAGTTCACTCACATCTTAAACAGTGCAGTTAGGTCATGTATACCAGTTTGCAAAAGGCGTCCAGGTAACAACATTAAACCAAAATGGTGGAATAATCAAATAAAAACATGCCTATCTAATAAAAAACGTGCATACCGTAAATATCAACAAACACAACTCGAAAGTGATAAAATATTATTTCAAAAACTTCGGCGTGAAACAAATAAACTTATTAAGCAAAGTAAAACAAATTGTGAGGTGCTTATTGTCAGTAAAATTAAATCGAACCCTAAAGAATTCTATAGCTATGTTCGCCGTAAAAAAGTCCAAACTAGCAATATCGGTCCACTGCGCTTAGACAATGGTGAACATATCAACAACGAGGTTGATATAGCCGAAACATTAAATGAATACTTTGCCTCAGTTTTTACAAATGAAGAAACAAATAGTGTCGTAGAGACTCCCCTAGTCCCAGAAAATAGCATCCCTTTAAATAATTGCGAAATTACAGAGGATATAATATTAAAAGTACTTGATAATATTAAAGTAAACAAAACTCCAGGGCCTGACTGCATAGCGCCCCGTGTACTAAAAGAAACAAAAAATCAAATATGTAAACCCCTCTCAATAATTTTTAATAAATCATTAAATTCTGGTACAGTACCTCGAGATTGGAAACTTGCAAATGTTACCCCCATACAAAAGAAGGGAAATAAGTCTCTCCCATGTAACTATAGACCGATCAGTCTCACCTCAGTAGTCAGTAAAATAATGGAATCCATATTGCGTAACAAACTAGTAAGCTACTTGGAAGAGAACAGTCTCATTAAGAACTCCCAGCATGGCTTCCGTAATAAACGTTCATGCCTCACTAATCTACTAGACTTTTACAACGATGTATTTAACATATTTGACGAGTCCAAAGCGGTAGACATCATTTATCTGGACTTTCAAAAAGCGTTTGACAAAGTTCCCCATAGGCACCTTCTATATAAATTAATTTCGCATGGCATTACTGGTAAAATTCATTCATGGCTCAAAGACTGGCTCTACGAGAGAAAACAACGCGTCGTAATTAACGGAAAAGCATCAAACTGGCGAAACGTTGTAAGTGGAGTGCCACAGGGCTCAGTGCTCGACCCTGTTCTTTTTATAATCTATGTAAACGACATCGATGAAGGCCTCACCTGTAAGATATCCAAATTTGCTGACGACACAAAAATAACTAGTAGAGTTACTACTACTGCCGAAAAAGCACTACTACAGTCCGACCTTGATCGCTTAGTTAACTGGTCAAAGAAATGGCAGATGTCATATAACGTAAATAAGTGTAAAGTTTTGCATATTGGTAGCAACAACGATCACACCAACTATTCAATGAACGGTACTGACCTTCGTACAGTTAATTAAGAAAAAGACCTGGGCGTAACAATTAGTAGCAACCTCAAACCAGGCAAACACTGCTCAGAAGCAGTTAAAACTGCGAACAAATTAATTGGTTTCATTGGCAGAACCTTCGAGTTCAAATCTGACAAAGTCATCCTGACACTGTTCAATTCCCTCGTACGTCCCCATCTCGAATATTGCGTTCAGTTTTGGTCACCCTACTACAGAAAAGACATTGAAAAGATGGAGAGAGTCCAAAGGCGAGCTACGAAAATGATTCCACGACTGCGAAACAAGCCATACGAAGAGCGATTAAAGGAACTCAATCTATTTAGTTTAGAACAACGTAGACTACGGGGTGACCTAATTGAGGTTTTTAAAATGATTCATGGTTTCGACAATGTCAATATAAGCGATTATGTAACTATTGATCGAGAAAGAACCACAAGAAACAATGGGTTTAAAATAATCGGAAAAGCCTTTAGATCGGAAGAAGCAAAACACTTTTTCTTCAACAGAATAGTTAATGTATGGAACTCTCTCCCAGCACAAGTAGTCAGTAGCAGTACGATTGATACTTTTAAAATTAAACTCGATAAATACATGACGACAAAACCTAACCTAACTTATTACCCGCCTCGTTAATTATTATTATTATTTTTTTTTCTTTTTAGATGTAAATAGATTATTGTATTCTTTTTCACACTGTACTATAAAATTTCCTGTTCAGTTTTTTTTTCTACTGCTGCACAGGTGTTTTTTCCACCACTTTTTTCAGGCCGGTTTTTACCGGAGGGAGAGGTGGGTGGGGAGGAGCCTTCCACTTTACTATCCTTTTTCTCAGACATGTAGAAACCATAGACGTAGAATAGTTACACAGGCAGCCTTGTGAGGCCCACCAGGGCTGTTGTTGCCTGTACCTCCTTTGTATTCCTTTGTATAGACTCCTTATACCCTGTCTGGTCAAGCACTATCAGCCATGACTGTACATAGACTCCTTATACCCTGTCTGGTCAAGCACTATCAGCCATGACTGTACATAGACTCCTTATACCCTGCCTGGTCAAGCACTATCAGCCATGACTGTACATAGACTCCTTACACTTACCGTAATATTGTTAACTCTTGACAGGCATTTCCTTGTTGAAAAGTTTTCCTTGCTTCACCTCACCGATATGTTTTATGGCCTATATATATATATATATATATATATAGCTTATTATAGTTAAAACACTTCATTTTACTTTGTTTCTATTGAGACTGAGTATCTATCAGTGTGTGAACTAGACTGTACACTCTTGATACATAATTTCTGACCAGAGTGTGGGGAGCAGAAAGGTTCGAATCGCCTGGTATTGCTCATTCCCCCATGCACCCAGTACACCTATAGAGGCTGAGTTTGTATATAGTGTGTGTGTGTGTGTGTGTGTGTGTAATAATAAATAATAATAATAATAAACGGTTTATTGGACAGAGTGCAGCCCTGAGGCTGAAAATATACATACATAATAAATTGGTATAATGGACATAATGGATGTGTGTGTGTGTGTGTGTGTGTGTGTTCTCCAGCCACATACTGCACTCATACATACATACATACATACATACATACACTCATACATACATACATAATAACAGTTCAAATTAATCGCTGCTTATTGTAACTCACTCTGATTGGTCCACCTCAAAAAATCAATACTTGAACATGATCGGTGATTGGCTGAAACAGAATGATTATTGTGTGTGTTAATATTATAGCTCTATACGAGTCTTATAGGCGTTATATAATTTGTATAACCTTATAATACAATAACAAACACAAATATCAGAGTTTACACACTCCTATAGGTATGTCTCGTTTATTTATAATTTGGTAAACAGGTGAATGTGAAATTTACGTAAATCTAGTTAAGTCCATCTTTTTTTCTATTTTCCCTGACTGGGAAAATGGGAAGGTTAGGAAGGAGAATAGGAAGGTTAGGAAAGAGGATGGGAAGGGATAGATAGAGGATGGGAAGGGATGGATAGAGGATGGGAAGGTTGGTAGAAAAAAGAGAAGACTTGATAAATTAAAGGGTTAACTTAAATGTTTTTTTATTATAAAGTACGATAACTCCAACATGACACAGATAATAGTAAGATTGACGTTGGAAGGAGAATAGGGGAAAGGCTTGGGGTTAGGGGGGTGCGGGGGTGCGGGAGTAGGGGGACAGGCTTGGGGTGGGGGATAGAAAACCTGTCCCCTATTCCCGCACCCCCCCAAGCCTGTCCCCTATTCCCGCACCCCACAAAACCCCCCCAACATGACACAGATAATTGTGAGGTTGACGTTGTAAGGAGAAGGTGTTATTAGGTACTACAGGTGTGTGTGTGTGTGTGTGTGTACTGGTGTGTGTGGGGGGTGTAACACAGGAGTGGGCAAGTGTATAAGTAGTGTTTACGTGTGAGTAGTGGCAGGAAGGATGTGTGTGGGTGTGATATATTGTGGTGTGGTGGAGAGGGGTGAGGTGGTTTGGTGTTTGGTGTATGGATGGTTGGCTGTGTTGGTGTGCGAGTGTGGTGAGGATAGAGTTGGACAAGAGGATAACTACCTACCTGTCCGTTTATTACTCTAAATAAGGCAAGTCTCACCTGTAAAACAGTTCTCTGGTACAAGGTTTCGCTTCACTACTACAGTACTACAGCCTGTGTCACGTAAAACATTCACCTTCATGACACACACACACAGTTCCTTGTTAGCCATACCACTACTACAGTACTACAGCCTGCATGTGTCACGTACAACATTCACATTCTTGACACACACACACACAGTTCCTTGGGCTACAGACATACTAACCATAACACTGACCACTTCCACAGAGTGGCCATATTCTATATTTTCTACATGTACAGTCGGCGGCAAAAGTCCTGTCGCCTCACCTGGTGTTACCTAAAACTGCTCCAACAGGCCTTCTGCAATTTCCTCAAATCTTATATTTTTAAGTTATCATGGTTACGTCCTCAAAATCCACATTCCATAAAATTTACTGATGTTCATTATCAATAACATTATAATGCAGAACATAAAGTATTACTTAAAGCCACGATGCGCTGATGATTGCTGGTTTATACTAAACATCCATAGAGACATTTGACTGAGACTAGCTACTGACTCACGAACCAGCATTTCTTTTTACCGTTTGAGTGCATATATAGTACTGTGTACTGATAACAAACCATAAAAGGTGTTCCTAACCACCAATATGTCATGTTTGTTATGTAACAGATTTATATACTGTAGTTAACACATAATTTAGTACAGCATTACTATTTACAATCGCCGCGTTAACTTGCCTCCGAGCAACACCATACCACTCCCATACCTACAGCCCTCCATTACACTCACCCAGATATGCCAGTCGAAACTGAATGTCACACTTTGTGGGGTACAAACATTAACAATATTGGAGTGATGACCGTGATAGTAGAGGAGTGTTTAACCTTTCTCTCCATCTGTGATTGGAGAGGTAGGTTGCAAATTAACCTTTAATGACAAATAATGAGTGGGTTTGTGAGTGCTGAGTGATTGTGAGAGTGAATGAGTAAGTGAAATAGGTGAGTGGGCGAGTAAATAGATCTGTCCTGGAATGCGTGAGTGAGCAGGTTCGTCAAGAAGTGGTTGAGTGAGTAGGTGAGTGGCTGAGTGCATAGGTGTTTTAATTAATGAATGAGTGTGTGAGTTAATGAGTGAGTGCTTGGGTAAATCTAGAAGCGTGAGTGAGTGAAGTACATACGTGATTAAGTTTTCCCGGTGTTTCAGTTCATACTTGTATAAACTGTATAATTATACTCAATAAATATGAATGGGTGTTGTGTAATAAATGTCCGAATCTTGAGTGACGAATCTATATATGTATAATAGGACAGTAATTACTTTTGGTGAAATGTGGTTTAATAAAAATAAACATTTTAATTTTAAATTTTATTTTGCACATCATATATTCTACTAATGAAGGTTGTTGGGTATTTAGTTACACATACATATTTTCTTACACAAACATATTGGGCAAAACCAATTTATGCATGTATATCCAGCTGTGTCTTGTTCTTTTTCTTTTCATTTGTGTGTTTTTCTATATTTTTATTCCATCCTAGTGATGGTTGCAAATATATCGATATAATTATTTGTATTATTATATGTCCGTCTCTCATATTATTATAATCTACAATATACAATATATACGGTATCATAATGTATTATTCCTATAATTATAACACTATATATTTGAATCAGTCTATGTATCCAATCCTTTATCTGCTGGCCTTTAATGAGTTGTTTGGCAATACAAAATGTCCGCCGAATGTGAAGGAATTAGGAAATGAAAAACAACATAAGAAATGGGTTATCCCCATCTTTAAGTAAGAAAATCCACATTTAATAATGATCCATGCATAAAGATCAGTCCAAATGATCAAGATCTATTTGATGAAGTAACATAAACAACAACAGCAAAAGTACAAGTGTGAATTCAGCACAGGAAGTAAAATAACACTACTTTTTTTATTTGTATAATATTCAAATATAATTTATGTACTAATTTAACCTCAGGCAAATTATGTCACATATTAGTTGGGAAAAAAATGATAATTAATGACAGTGTTTCTGGAGAAGTGAAAAAATGGGAAAGACATAAATAATAATTGAATTTATTATTATTACTCATTCTATGATTTCTATCTTGTAGGCCTACTGCTGCTGACCCGCAAGGCTGTGGTCCCTTTAGAGTGCGGTGCTGCCATATGGTACCCTATCCCAACTTCAAAGAGAATGGTAACAATACCGATCTTTATATTTGCATGTATGACTTTGGCATATATGAACCAAAGTAACTGTAAGTGGTCCAAAAACCTACACATCTCCTATATAGTTATACTGTATACCTTCATACTGTCCTATATACTGTACCTTTTCCTTGACAAGAAAAGGTACAGTTTCTGTTATATAGTATACGATTGATTATAAAGATTTACCGAATAGTTGATAATTATCGAGTATGTGTTTTTACATCTGGACTCTTAACATATTTTTAATAATGATTGATTGAGGAGAGACCTTCTTTCCACACCTCCATTGAGGTAAAAGTCTTGGCGCGTTTTTTTTATAGAGGTGTCCCCGGGAGGCCTAATCCTCTTCCTGCCTGTTATGAAGATTTATTCATCGTCTGAAGTGTCATCTGATATATTAATGACAAATGAGTCAATGACATGATCAACTGACTGATCAAGTCTGGCATCCTTTGTTTGGAGATGGTCAGTATGTGGCACAGCATTCATCCAGTTGGTTGTGGTTATACTTGCTGCAATAATTGTGTGATGAGTACCTTCAGATCTGCCACCTTGTAGTTGTTTTTTTGTGCAATACTTGTCTTGACTTGGGCCCAGATAAGTTCAATAGGGTTATACTGGCAGTGATATTGTGGTAGTCGTACAACCCTGTGCCCTGCTTATAGTGCCTGCACAACCTTTATTTTTATTTTTTTTCGCTGTGATACAAGATTCTCTTTATTTAAAATATACTAGGCTACTTGCCCACTTCGCTTCATGTACACAATAGCGTTACTGGATTATGGCCGGTGACAGTTCTGGGGAATCATAGATGTGTGCTTGGGTTTGCACTCACACTGGTATACATACGTGTGCATAGGTCTATTTGGTCTTCAAGTTTTCCTTGTGTCAAAAAAAATCCTAATATGTAGGATACAGCCAGGTAGGATAAATATTGTGGAAGTAGTTCTTGAATATACAGATAAAAAGTGTTTTATATATAGTAGATACGTATTCTCCATATTAAGCGAAGTAAAACAAAATGAAAAATGTGTGAAAACTTTGTGAACTCCATAACATCAACATAACTCTGATATATCTCTAGTATGAAGAATAGTAGTTCCGGCTGACTTGTGGCAAATCCAGATAGTTAAGTGTTCCAGTTGTTCCAGGTGTAGAGGTGGTAGTGAATTATAATTACTGGCAGTCAGTTCCACCAGTGTTGTTAGTGATCCAGTCCAAGTAGTAGGAAACTCTTGTGTATAAAATATAATAATCATCATAATCAGAACAGTTTCCTGGTTCAACGTAACTGGCGATGCCGACCAGTATATATTTTCCATCATCATACACCATCACAGGGCCTCCAAAATCACCCTGTGTGGAAATAATGGAAGTGTTACCATGTATGTAATTGATTCATTGCGACCATTTTCACGACGCCCATTAAAGTTCATCTCAAACGAAGGGAGAATGATGTTAACACAATTAGTTATTTTACATTAGTACATTTGACAGAGCACACGCAAGTTTTAATAGTAGGTAACATGGTCTTTGTCAGATATTGCAAGGCATCAACGTTGTCATTAAATTAAACTGATGTTTCTAATAATATTAAACATACATACCTGACATGCAGTATTTATTCCACATATAGTCTGTTTTTCATTTATTGGCCTTATCGTCAGGTTGGAGCATCCTGATACACCGACAGCCATAAGGTTATTATTCGCAAAGGCGGTTGTCGGAACTGTTGTGAGAAGTTGTATTAATGAGAGACTGATTTGGTGATTAGAAGGGCTACTGACTCCTCCAACCTGTGTAGACTAGGCAGATTTTCTCAAAAGACGCTTATATAACATGAATGAAGCCTATGGGGTAATGGTCGGTAAATGTTTTTTTGTGAAGGATTTGGGTATGCTGAACACGGCCCAGGTGTTTATCCTGCCATCATCACCCTAATTAGGTCAATTACCAGAGGTCAAAGGTCAATGAGTGCAAATCAGTAAAAAATCCCATATTTGTATTTTTTTCTTTCAGGTTATGCATATTTAGGCATGATTTTGGTTTTCAAGAAGTGTTTCTGTTGTTAGGTTAGTTATCTGTTTCCTAATTGGGCCTAATTAGATCAAAGACCATTGAGTATATTTTTCCGAACAAAATTGAAATCATACACTATCTTCTGGTTTTGTATATAGCTGAGGGAAAAAGCCAGATCTGCTACAATAAGGTAGTATTGGTGATTTACAAATATGAATTTAATGGAAAACCTGAAGAAAAATTGGAAGAAAACAGGCATTCTCTCAGTTATGGATTGAAGTTGTAAACATATACCAGGGAAGACATTATTACATATGATATACATTGTACACTATTACTAGGCACACCATCAGCTGAAGATATAATTATATACAGTTGTAAGTCCAACTATCCATGGAGAGGGAATTTGTGGGACCACCAGGAATATGGCCCTTAATTATGGTACGGAAATTGAAGTGCCTTGATTCCTTCAAAGTATACCAAGAATCCCGTTGATCCTCTCAACAGACACGAGATTAAGGACCATAATACAGTGTTAGTAAATCTGGAACAGCTGATTGCTCCAAACTATTTCAAGCAACAGGACACTGTAATGTTTGCTCATCATCTAGTCCGGTTTCCTGCCATACCCTGGAGGAATCAAGACACTGCAATGTTCCATAAGTATAGTACCACCTTAAGGAGACATTATTTTGGTGAGTGGTAAATTGGAAGTTCTCTGATTCTTTCAAACGATGCCTTGAAACAGATATCCAAATTTTTGTACCATTGAAGGCATCTGTTTCCTGGCATACTTTGAAGGAATCAAGGCACTTCAATATTTTGAGAATCCCAGCCTAGTCTAGTGCCACTAAATGGATGGATCCCCTGACACTAACATTGAGGTCTTTTGTTTATTATATAGGGTAATTTGGAGGAGTTACAGTCTTTTAATTTACCAACAAGTTTCCCTTTATGTAAGGCTAGGTTAGAATAGATTGGGATAGCATCTTGTTGTTTAAGTTCTGTGCATTAGAGTTGAATGTATTAGGTTCCAATAAACCGTGTTGGGTTATATTTGATTAGGATAGGTTGGTTGTGCTGCTTATTAGCACACAATACATTACCCGTTTTATACATAATGCTAATTTCGTGTTCGAATTGGTTAGGTTAGGTATAAATAAGTTCTATGTGTGCTTGATTATATGTACAAATGTTGAGTATATATGAATTTAACTCACTTCCATTCGTAAACGATCCATAAAAACGTTGAGTTACAAAGGTGGTCCCGATTACTAGAATTCCTCGTGGCATACATATGGGTGAAAGGTAGTAACTAAATGTAATAATAGGGCTTGATAATTGAATCACTGACACGTCATTGCTCTGGTGGAAGAGAGAGAGAGATGTAACTTAATCCTTTGATTCATCCTTAGTAAATTTATTCCTTTGATAGTCATGCTGCAAATTAAAAAATGATACTGCTTGAAATTAAAAAAATAAGTTTAGATTATTATCATGAACCATTGCATCGTCACAACATATCCCTTTGGGTTTATAAATATAACTATAACTAAACATTGAGATTATTAGCAGTTGTAGGTGTTTTGTAAACTAATTGGTTTTCAACAGCTAATCAAAATACAATAGTATATCAATACTGGCAGTTAACAGGTTAAAGAAAGTTTCTATTAATTTACCACACTGTTTTCCGATTTAAAATAATCCTCATGTATAATGAAGGTATTGACGGGAAAAACAGTTAGCGAATTGAAGTAGAGGTTTTCTCCGCGTACTTCTACAATGTCGGCCTCAGTTCTGTGAGAGAGATAGAGATAGAGATATGGGAATGAGCGGTGTTATTAAGTGAAAAAGTAATTGTGTGTGAGTTACAAAATTCTTAAACTGGGTTCCCAAAACGTGTCAATTTAAATTCCAAAGGTAAGATTTTAGCTTGAAAGTGATTGCTGCTGTCATGTCCATACAAGAAATAGGAAATGTCAAGATTGATTAATATACCTACCCATTAGAATCAAAGCAGCAGTGAGCAGCAGTCAAGATCCACTGTGCCTTGATAACTGTGCCCGCACAATAGTATGGAGAACCAGAGATTGTTGACACCACCGCCACTAAGGCCAGATGAATGTTCGTGCAATTATCTGTAAGAATGCAAAAGTATGTATGTGATTCGAATAACTATATTTACTCCCTTCACACCCACGCTTTGCAGATGACCATTACTGATAAAACTCCTGCATACAATCACTATTGAAATTATGAATATTTATTTATCATGGGTTCTCATACATATAACTCCTTCTTTCAATAGCCATAGGCCTAAGACACCTAATAATATTTTGTACCAATGTACAGTCGGCAAAAAGAGTTTTGTTACCATCCTTATAACAGTGTGATATAATGTTGGTACACCTTGTATCCGTGTATCAATATTGTATAATGTATCAATGTTGTATTCATGGTAGCAGTCACGTAGGCTCTAGTATATGCCTGATGCTTGCTGGCCAAAAACTACAAGGTGTTAGATCGCATCCTGTGTATTTGATGACAGAGAGGCGTGGGTTCATTGACACTAGTTCCAAGATCTGAATACTAGATTGTGCTCTGTACAATATCTGTTAATATTAATCTTTAGGTTATAAGTAACTGTTACTGTAATTGTATATATAGAGTTAGGGACAATATATGTTTGCTCATTCTATTCTTGTATAACCGGGTAGTTTAAGGTTGTATATATCATGTATAAATGTAGTATTACTTTATCACAAACCTATAACCTATGAGGGGGCGTGGCTATGTCACAGTGCAACGCCTGACGTGTGTGTTTGAGGCGAGGAGCGTATTATTCCACGCCCTGCCTTAGGTTAAACAGGTTATATTGAATATCCCTCTAATTGTTCATAGCTTTGAGACCGAGTTGGTCTAGTATACTATAACCTGTAATCTGTAACTGATAAATAAGCTACATCAGTAAAGAGAGACAAGTCCATGAGTTTACTCTAAAACCTTTGAGTACTAAATATATTCCCCATTAAGAATAATAATAATAAGGGTACTTCATCAACGGTATGAGTAAGTGAGTTGATTGAAGCAGAGACTACAAACAGAGGATAGTAAGTCTGTACAGTTGGCTGGTAAGAGATAGCCATACTGAAGTATAATTGAGAGTCCGTTGGTATGTTGGTATATTCAACAGGAGTGACAAGCTGAGTACTGCACGAGAAGCTGAGTACTGGACCCCCCACGGCTACAACCTGACTGGTGAGTGTAGTACCTCCACCACCCTCCCCATCCGTCCGGCCTTGGTATACCGGCTCAGTGTCTCATGGGCAGGCAAGTAGCGATGACGTTTTTCCACCGAGTGCTATTTTTTCTGGGTATTTCACGGTTATTGTTGTTTTAAGATACTCAAACGTATTTCCTAATGTTTGATAATGAATAGTTAAATAGTAAGAGTTCTTGAACACAAAATTTAATTCAAAATCAGCTATACTTTTGATATAAAATAGTTGCCACTGCCAAGGCAAAGACAATACCCGTCTGTCATATCCTGGATGACACGAGGCACAGCTGCC
This sequence comes from Petrolisthes manimaculis, assembly GCA_034508575.1. NCBI lineage: Eukaryota > Metazoa > Arthropoda > Malacostraca > Decapoda > Porcellanidae > Petrolisthes > Petrolisthes manimaculis. Next base: position 170,183 of record JAWZYT010000580.1, on the reverse strand, counting down.
CAGTCGGTGGAATACATAAAATGACAGTACTGGTGGTAACGGAATATATTTGCCGACTGTACTAAACTAAATGAAAGGAAAAAAATTGTATATTACCACAATACAATGGCGGTAAGGGGGTTGTAGTGGATGTAGATCTGGTTGTAGTGCTTGTAGATGTAGTGGTTGTGGTTGTAGATGTAGTGGTTGTGGTTGTAGATGTAGTGGTTGTGGTTGTGGTTGTAGATGTAGTGGTTGTGGTTGTAGATGTAGTGGTTGTGGTTGTAGATGTAGTGGTTGTGGTTGTAGATGTAGTGGTTGTGGTTGTAGATGTAGTGGTTGTTGTTGTAGATGTAGTGGTTGTGGTTGTAGTTGTAGTGGTTATGGTTGTAGTTGTAGATGTAGTGGTTGTGGTTGTAGATGTAGTGATTGTAGTTGTAGAGGTTGTGGTTGTGGTTGTAGATGTAGTGATTGTAGTTGTAGTGGTTGTGGTTGTAGATGTAGTGGTTGTGGTTGTGGTTGTAGATGTAGTGGTTGTGGTTGTAGATGTAGTGGTTGTGGTTGTAGATGTAGTGATTGTAGTTGTAGATGTAGTGGTTGTAGATGTAGTGATTGTAGTTGTAGTGGTTGTGGTTGTGGTTGTAGATGTAGTGGTTGTGGTTGTAGATGTAGTGGTTGTGGTTGTAGATGTAGTGATTGTAGTTGTAGATGTAGTGGTTGTAGATGTAGTGATTGTAGTTGTAGTGGTTGTGGTTGTAGATGTAGTGGTTGTGGTTGTAGATGAAGTGGTTGTGGTTGTAGATGTAGTGATTGTAGTTGTAGATGTAGTGGTTGTAGATATAGTGATTGTAGTTGTAGTGGTTGTGGTTGTAGATGTAGTGGTTGTGGTTGTAGATGTAGTGGTTGTGGTTGTAGATGTAGTGATTGTGGTTGTAGATGTAGTGATTGTGGTTGTAGATGTAGTGGTTGTGGTTGTAGATGTAGTGGTTGTGATTGTAGATGTAGTGGTTGTGGATGTAGATGTAGTGGTTGTGGTTGTAGATGTAGTGGTTGTAGATGTAGTGTTTGTGGTTGTAGATGTAGTGGTTGTGATTGTAGATGTAGTGGTTGTGGTTGTAGATGTAGTGGTTGTGGTTGTAGATGTAGTGATTGTGGTTGTAGATGTAGTGATTGTAGTTGTAGATGTAGTGATTGTAGTTGTAGATGTAGTGATTGTGGTTGTAGATGTAGTGATTGTAGTTGTAGATCTAGTGGTTGTGGTTGTAGATGTAGTGATTGTGGTTGTAGATGTAGTGATTGTGGTTGTAGATGTAGTGATTGTAGTTGTAGATGTAGTGGTTGTGGGTGTAGTGATTGTGGTTGTAGATGTAGTGCTTGTAGTTGTAGATGTAGTGCTTGTAGTTGTAGATGTAGTGGTTGTAGATGTAGTGGTTGAGGTTGTAGATGTAGTGGTTGTAGTTGTAGATGTAGTGCTTGTAGTTGTAAATGTAGTGCTTGTAGTTGTAGATGTAGTGGTTGTGGTTGTATATTTAGTGGGAGTAGGTTTAGTTGTAGCAGCAGTGGTTGTGGTTGTAGCTTTGGTGGTAGTGGAAGTAGCTGGAGTGGTTGTGATTGTAGATGAAATGGTTGTTCTTGGAGGGGTTGGTTCAGCTGTTGTTGGCTCAGTGGTTGTTGGTTCAGCTGTTTTTGGCTCAGTGGTTGTTGGTTCAGCTGTTGTTGACTCAGTGGTTGTTGGTTCAGCTGTTGTTGGTTCAGCTGTTTTTGGCTCAGTGGTTGTTGGTTCACTATTGTTGGCTCAGTGGTTGTTGGTTTGTAGCGGTTCACGCAGCAAACTGGTAAACTATCGAGAGTGGTAGTTTGGCTCGTCGGCAGTTCACCAACACCCCGAGGGTTCATCACTCACCAACCAATGAGGGAAGGACACCTCATCAACATGGCTGACCCTACGTCATCACCAGGGCTATATAAGCACCGGCAGCCGTCCACCAAGGCGTCAGTCTTCCAGTGTTCTCATCTCTGGGCTGACCACTTCCATTTCCACTTACACTATTATTTACACTTCTACTTCACACGGTGGCAGAGGCTATTCCTCTGTACGTGTGTCGTACTTTGTATTCAGAGAGCAGAGCATATTACAGTAACTTAACATTAATCATTAGTCAATTGTGTATATTTATAACTATTTTGTATTGTATATATTATGTGTGTAAACTTAAACTTATTGTGTGATATTGTGAATGATCATTTTTGTTGCTATTTAATATAATACCTAAAATACAGACTTTACTTTACTTATTGACCATCAAACAATATAGTAGGTTAAACCTACAGGTTCAGCTGTTTTTGGCTCAGTGGTTGTTGGTTCAGCTGTTGTTGGTTCAGCTGTTGTTGGCTCAGTGGTTGTTGGTTCAGCTGTTTTTGGCTCAGTGGTTGTTGGTTCAGCTGTTGTTGGTTCAGCTGTTGTTGGTTCAGCTGTTGTTGGCTCAGTGGTTGTTGGTTCAGCTGTTTTTGGCTCAGCTGTTTTTGGCTCAGCTGTTGTTGGCTCAGTGGATGTTGGTTCAGCTGTTTTTGGCTCAGTGGTTGTTGGTTCAGCTGTTGTTGGTTCAGCTGTTGTTGGCTCAGTGGTTGTTGGCTCAGTGGTTGTTGGTTCAGCTGTTTTTGGCTCAGTGGTTGTTGGTTCAGCTGTTGTTGGTTCAGCTGTTGTTGGCTCAGTGGTTGTTGGCTCAGCTGTTGTTGATGATCCTAAAACAGAGAAAAATCTTTCTGGAAAACACATCCACAAAATATATAGAGACAATATAAATTCTTATGTCTATCTGTTTACCCATTATTATTATCTGGCTATGTGTGTGTATATGTAAAAAAATCATTGTGAAAGGGAAGGATCCGATAGCCCTGGTAACCTAGAGCCAGCACGCTACAGACTCTAGGCCAGGGAAGATGAGCATTAATGCAAGCGTCAAGCACATGTAACATTAATCATTTTCTGTAGATGACTGTAAAAGTTTGTAATCAATATTTTATGCGCAAATTTGAAGAATACTCCAGCCTCCACACTAAGCAGAAAAACAGACAGTCTCTTGTTATATTTATTATAAGAAAGAAATTTGAAGGCTTCAAATTGCTTTCCAAAGAAATCCTCATATTAAATAATCAAGATGAATGAGTAAGAAGTCACACATCAGGCACTTAAATGTTACTTATTAATATCGACTTTAAAATTTTACCTTCACCTAAGGAAAGGAAGATTGCAGCAAACCAAATACAATAAATCACACTAGTGCTCACAGACTCAGAGTCGTTAAATCCACATCTTGTTTTCAACGTGCATGGTGTTTGGTCGTTTCATTTGATAAGAACTTTTCTTATGGGTACACTCGTGATACGTAATTCCTGACCAGAGACGAACGGCAGGCACCACACGTACCCTGTATTCGAACTCCGCCTCTATAGGTGTACTGGGTGGGGAAATGAGCAATACCAGGCAATTTGAAGCTTTCTGCTCCTCACATTCTGGCCAGAAATTATGTATCATGAGTGTACAGTTAGATACTGATCTTGAAATTTCACACACACACACACACACACACACACACTAACACAAAAGTGCAAATCAGCACAATATGTATTGAAAAGAATAACAATGTGCATGTACAACTGGAACAGGAGATTATTATACTTACAAGAACGGAAGAAACTTTGGAGAAGGCACAGCTGGGAACAATGTACCTACACGTATATTGGGACAAAAGTGGCCTCTGACATCAGCTTGTATAATTATTAACATTTAGATCATATTATTAGTAAATAAAGATGTGATGTTTTTATCGGAGTATGTGTAACAATTTGTGTAGTAAAAATGTATAACAAATATTTCCATGTATTACAGTAATGTGTAAAATTGTCGTGTACATCATTGAACCAGTATAATAATATATTGATAATCTATAAAACTGTATGATGGGGTATTGCCATATGCCTCTTTGGATTCAGTATTAATGTTGAAGTCCATTATTGTTGTGGTCATAATAAATCATTCATCCTCATCTACCCTCTGATTCTTTATGTGAGACCGGTCAGTGTAGAGTGAGAGGAGGAATGGGAACAGAAAGAAAGGATAAGTGGTTGAAGTTTAGTAGAGAAAGAGGAGAGTCAGATGTAAGGGAAATAAAGATGATGGACAATTTTCATATCGATGGCTGTTTATTGTTCCACCACTGTTCTTACCTTCCATGTCATAACTTATTAGTATACTTATAATCTGGAGAGGTCCCTCAGTGGCATGATTCAGTACCAACTAGGGTATTACAAAGTCTTGTGCTTCTGCAACATATTTCAAATGTATATAACAATTAGCTTCGTAGCTCCGCCCTCGTTGCGACGACAAAACGAGACATTGCCAGGTCTGGTCAAAAATAGAGAACCGAAACTTGATCCAGAACAAGACAGTGTATGTTAGAAACATTGTAACTAATAATATCGTAACATAGAACCAAAAATGTAGATTTAGAAATTGAAATCTGCAATCTCATGAATGTAGAATGCTAAGGAAAATCTTACCCACCGAACTTAAAGGCTACGGTAGTTTATTATTCAAGAGTTTATATCTTCTTAATTTAAACTCTCAGTTGTCCATACCCCTGACAAAACGCATGTAATACTTTGTCTTGTATATATTAGGCAAGGCTAATTGTGTTATAGAATATTAAAAAAAATCCAATAATGTGTTCTTGGTAGTACTATACAATACAACAGGATGACCAGCAAATTAAGTTGTAAACATCAGTCTTTCCAAATGTATTTACCAAATCTGTAATGGTCCGTGAGACCATTAATGGTCCTCGAAAGAATTGACATCCTTGGTCTAGATTCTAGAATAATACACATGATTTGAAGTTATTTTTCCTGACCATCCCAAAACGTATCAACACTTAGGCTAGAAACGTTTAATTACTGTAATTGATATTATTGTATTAAGTTTGAAAGTTTTTTTTTTTCAACTAGCTGTGACTCTGCACAGAAGTGCAAGTTAAGGAAATTTAATATAAATAAAAAATAATTGATAGTCCACTGCAGGGTGGCCTTTCCCAAGATACTTTACCTCTCTGTCTGCTGTTAGTCTACTCCAGCCCACTTCTGTGATCGTTTTAATCTCATCTCTCCATCGGTATCTTTTTCTTCTCTGGCTACTAAAAAAGTCTTCTTCTATCCCTGGGTTGAACTGAAAGGTACAGGACAATTATGTTAAATAGTGCTCGATTATTCTAACATAACCTGATTGTAGAGTTTAAATAATTTAAGATTATCGTATGTAATCTTTTTTCTAAAACGACTTAATTCCAAAATTTGACAATAATATAACAGATTTAATTCGTTTGTTCTATCACTAGTACAAAAACAACTTTCTAAGAACAATATAAATTTAGCCATAATATTGCGTTTACTTTTGTTTGCTCTAACATAAATACTTTGGGCTTAGCTCAGCATGGACTGGAAAATGTTTGTAGGTAATGTGGATACACGATTATATTTATAGGGACGGACAATGACACATGGTCATAAAGATAGGAAGTCATCACAACTTTCTCCAGCCAACAGCTGGGTACAGCTGGGTACCACCTACTCTCTGCTAGGTGAACAGCGATGTTGGCCTCTCTTTATCCATGCACCCTGAGCCAAACCTCATACTCGGTTAATTTAACTCAATTATCAGATTAGATCCTGTATGAATAACTAACAGACCTTGACTTACCCCAACACACCACCCAATGTTCTCTCTCTCTCTCTCTCTCTCTCTCTCTCTCTCTCTCTCTCTCTCTCTCTCTCTCGTGAGAAGAGAGTTATATATTGTGTGACTTTTTATATAATAAGGCAATGTAGTATGATGAATTATTCAAATTGGATGAGAACCTTCTATCACAACACTCTATGTTTTATTATGAACTAGCAGTGATACCCGATGTTATCTGGGTGAAGATCCTACATGTGGTTTTGTCAATAAATTTCCTCTAATTATTTTTATATTTTTATACAATGTGAACTTATTAGGAGGGTGGGAGGAGTCCATTATCCGGTGTGGTTGCTGGTCCCACAGAGAAACCACAAAAGTTATCCATGATGCCCTAAATGGAAGCCACAGAAAAGAATCCTATCAACAATTGAGACAACTTTAAAGTGATAACGAAAAAGGGCAGAATTGACCTTACTATAAACTATAGGAAAAAACCTTTCCTGGAGAACCGAACTATTCTTCACAGAGTACAGAGAGTACAGAAACATTCCACAGCCAGCCGCAGCTGCCGACCTCACCAGAAAAACTGACCATCTGCGATCACCCAGCACTGATTGCATTGGTTTCTGGCTGACAGTCTATTTATGAGGCTATTTTAAGTGTGAATATAAATAGGCGGTTTCAGCAACACCTGGCAGGCTGGCCGAGTGGCGACTTGGTAACAGCCTTCGGCTTGGGCTGCAGGGGTACTGGGGTCGAACCCCCTCCATTGGTCATTTTAAAACCTTTTTTTTTTTACTGTCCTTAGATTTAGTATTAAATTTAGGTGGTCAACATTTTGTGATTTGAATTCATTCCTAAACTGGGCATGCAAGCCAGGCCTACCTGCATCCTTGATGCTTGAGGCCATCGAATTTATGTTGAGACAGCCATAAATCTTTGGTTGTTTTAAGCTGATAATTCAAGACATTCCTGGGACTACACCGGTCAGAATGGTGTATAATTTGTCAACATTTTTTTTTTTAATTGTACACCCACCGGGAATTCGAACCTGGGATCTTTTGGTTAAGGCCAAATTAAGGTTCAGAGCCTTAACCACTGGACCATTTGTCCTCAGCCAGAGTGGGCTTAAAATTAGAGTAGTCTATGCTCCCCTAACTCAATAAAGGGGTACCATGTGTACTTACGGTGTTATAACTTGAGAAATATTTATGCTACAAAAACAAAAGTAGGCCAAGGACGCTTCCCAGGATTCACTTATCAAAATAGTGTATTACATTTAACTCTAGGTATAATGATGCGGCCGTGCATAGCGGCTAAGCAGACACACACACAGACAAATGGAGTGTTTTATATATAGAGACTAGCAGCGATACCCGACATAACCCGGGTGAAGATCCTACATGTGGTTTTGTCAATAAATTTCATCTAATCATATTTATGTGAACTTATTAGGAGGGTGGGAGGAGTCCATTATCCGGTGTGGTTGCTGGTCCCCCCAGAGAAACCATGCCAGCTTTACAACCACAAAAGTTATCCATGACACAACTACAGCAGAAAGTGGCATTGTAACAGCCACGATTAAATAGCAAGGCCCATGTGGCGAATTGGTAACAGCCTTTGGCTTGGGCTGCAGGGGTACTGGGATTGAACCCCAAACATTGGTCATTTAAATTTGTTTTCACGGTCTTTAGATTTAGTATTAAATTTAGGTGTTCAATATTTTGGGGTTTGAATTCATTCCTAAACTGGGCATGCAAGCCAGGCCTGCCTACATCCTTGATGCTTGAGACCATAGAGTCTATGTTGAGAAAGCCATAAATCTTTGGTTGTTTTAAGCTGATAATTTAAGAAATACATATCCACCAAAAATAAAATTAGACCGAGGACATTCCCGCAACTACAATCCAGTCAGAATGGTGTACCATTTGTCAAAAAAAAAAAAAAAAAATGTACTGGGGATTCGAACCTGGGATCTTTCGGTTAAGGTTAATAACAGCCTTTGGCTTGGACTGCAGGGATACTGGGATCGATCCCCCCCCTCCCCAACTCCTCCATTGGTCATTTTTAAACTTTTTTTGTAGGCCGAGGACGCTTTCCAGGCATCTTCGATCATAATGGCATATTACTTTTTACTCTAGGTCAAACGATGCAGCCGTGCATAGTGGCTAAACAGACAGACAGACGGAATGTTTTATATATATACTAGCAGCGATACCCGACGTTGTCCGGGTGAAGATCCTACATGTGGTTTTGTCCATAAATTTCCTCTAATTATTTGTATGTGAACTTATTAAATAAGGAGGGTGATCTATCTATATCTAACTATCTATCTATCTATATCTATCTATATCTATCTATCTATCTGTCTATATCTATCTATCTATCTATCTCTATCTATCTAGCTCTATTTATCTATCTATATCTATCTATCTATCTATATCTATCTATATCTATCTATATCTATCTATCTATATCTATTTATATCTATCTATCTATATCTATCTATCTATCTATATCTATCTATATATATCTAACTCTATCTATCTATCTATCTATATCTCTATCTATCTATATCTCTATCTATCTATCTCTATCTATCTATATCTATCTATATCTATATCTATCTATCTATCTATTTATATCTATCTATCTATATCTATCATATCTATATCTATCTATCTATCTCTATCTATCAATCTCTATCTATCTATCTATCTATCTATCTATCTCTATTTATCTATCTATCTATCTCTGTCTGTCTGTCTTAAGAACATGATTACATGTACAGTCGGCCACACTTCTGGCTGTTACAGTCAGTACTACAAACTCCAGGTGTCTAACGTTTGCATCCCTGACTTTCTGAATCATAGGCTCGAAGATTCTCAGTGGTGAAGAAGTGAGACGGTTTGGTCCCCCCTCCCTCCCCCTTCTTTCCCCCTCTCTTTCTCCCCCTGCACCGTCTCACTTCTTCACCACTGAGAATCTTCGAGCCTATGATTCAGAAAGTAAGAGATGCAAACGTTAGACACCTGGAGTTTGTAGTACTGACTGTAACAGCCAGAAGTGTGGCCGACTGTACATACACTCTGAGAACAGAATCACACACGTGTAATGCCAACGTAGGAGAGAGAGAGAGAGGGGGGGAGAGAGAGAGAGAGAGAGAGAGAGAGAGAGAGAGAGAGCATGTGGTTTTCTGTCAGTTTTCATTAATTGTTTCAGGGGATATTATTTTATTTATTTTTTGAAGACTTTGATGCTCTTGTCATACGCTTTTGCTTACACCTAGAAGGCTCCCGTTTTCAGTTCCTGGTGTGTAAATTCAAGTTCTTTCATTTTGTAAGAATTTTTTTTGCCTACATGAAAGTTGAAAAATGACAAAATTTACCACCATTTGTCAGCTGGGGGGGGGGAGGAAAAAAGTCGTTTTTAATTGGTTAATCATTGAAAAAAAAAATATAGGGCCAAGACACTCTCCAGGTCTTAGCCATAAAACTAATGTAAAGATTATTACTCTATGTGAAAGGATGAGCGCGTGCATATCGGCTAAACAGACAGACGGACAGACAGACAGACGGAGTGTTTTATATATTAGATAGATGACTGACCAGAAGAGAAGTAAGTATGACCTATGCGTTAACTTCAAATGATCACTCATTAATCATATGTTACTGTTTAACATGTACCCACCCTTGGTGTACAGACATCTGAGGACATCATTCTGCCAAATGTTATAATATTTATAACACAATCATTGCTATTAAGAGAAACCTAATCTAACCTAAAAATGAGCCACCGTGATGTGGTTTGAGCATGTCATATTTAGCAAACTAGCGGAGGGGATTATTACTCCATCTGCCAGCACCCTATAGCTCAACATACAATTGAAGGGCAATAACAAAGAGAGATCTTCCAGCCAACGAGTGAGATACAGACCAAACTGAGTTGATGACTTCAGCTGAACCACACTGGTCCTTACGACCCTGTGCATGATTTTGTTTCTCTATTTATATTTATATACAATTTACATATTAAAGAGATATTATCTGTATTGTTTCCCATTATTTACAGTGAAATTAAATTAAGTATATAACCTTATGTTGCTATAAACAGACAAATAGAGATATGAACCATGGAGGTATAAAATTAAGGAGGCGGCATGACGTCACAAAGGTGAAGCCAACTCACTATTGGTAGGCTTTCTCCCCTACCCCCTGTTCTGGTGTAAGAAAGACTTACTTACTTCCAAACATATGAGTCGATATAGGTAGGGTGGCTGGCGACTGGTTTGTCTTTGTAGTGTCTTTGTTGTCTCTTCGGAGTTTGATTTTAATTATTAGGTTTTCTATAACTATTATGGTTTGAGAAGATACAACAAGGTTAAAGTAGTTTACTCACTTTTTATTTATAACACGAGTTAGTATACAGAGTCACAATATGTAGCTTGCACGGGTTTAAGCTAGGCTAGGAAGCTAACTTTAAAGAGAGATAACACGCTAGAGTAACCTGTGATCGGATCGGTTATCGGTAGCTAACTGAGAGCTATAGGAGCGCAACTAGGGCGCTTCCATTGACTTGTGTCGTCACTTTATGCTGGCGTGTTAGTGCTTCCCACAGTAAGTGAGTCCTGTACTCTTCCCGTTCAAGCATAGGTCAGCAGTATTAGAGCATCATGTGACGGGTGTAAATCTGAGTGTCTAAGTGACTCATAGTAGTAAGTATTAAGTAAGTTATTATAAGTAGCCCTCTAATGAAGGTGAAACCGGAACAATGCTCGGCCACTACCATCCTTCGCCCTCGAAGGAACATTTATAATAATTTACATGTTGTTATATAAGGGGATTATTATCTTCTGGCATATATTTCCAGGTTGATTATTAATATTTTCCCTAATAAACTTAAGATTTAAATATATAGATATTATTATTATTGGAATACATACAGTCTGTAGATGTACTTTATTATTTCTACAGATAATAATTAATATTACATGTCCAATATACATTATGGGTAAATACATCCTATCTAAATGTGTAGTGGTGTGTAATTAGCCTATACATTTGTATCCTCATTACCTTGTGACACCTGTCTTTGCCGTTCGCGAGCTAATAATTGTTGGTACCAAGCGTACACCTTCCGTATACACCAGCTAAATACAATAGTACAACAATTAACATTAGTGCAGGTATGATGTGTAGAGGTAATACAACTTCTCCTAAGAGATGTAAAGGTAACAAATTATTTAACTTTGAGGTAAACTCTGAGTCTATTAAAAATTGAAGGATCTTTATGTTATCTAAAAAAAAATTATGTTATCTATAGAGATGTTTTCTACAAGGTTAACTCTGACATTAACTCTGTAGAAAGTGTGGACACCAAAAAGCTTTATGGTGATGAGAAGGTAAGTTAAGAAAAATATTCATTTCTAATCTCACAATGACCCTGAGCCATATAATAACCATCCACCCAAACGTGTTGGACTTACCATTGCTAAATAATATCACACTTATTCTCTGTTTGTATAGTAGTAGTGGTTAGTTTGAAGTGCTCATGGTAGGAAATATTACTGACAGTTTTGAAAGTACAGTAAGATGTGGGAAGAGTTGAGTCTGGCATTATGAATGAAAGGTCACACTGTGCCTGGTTTGCTAAACTCTAAGTAAACATATAACCAGGACATACAGTACATGCAAGTGTAAGTATGATGTGCGACAGTCATCCAATGAATGTTTGTCCAAAGTGTCTATGGCAGTATAATCTTCAGATGAGACTATGTATGACTTGTCTACAACCAGCAGGGTATTATTTACTCTAATTGGAAATGGTCGTAATTTCCAAATATTAATTGACGTTTTTGACTTTTAAGGAATATTTAAGACTTTTCCTCTATGTTCAACCAAAATACCTGGCCAAAGTAATTGGGCTATAACTGCTTTTTGTTGGGCAAGTGTAACCCAGCAAAAACTGTAATAGAATCTTGTCTCAGTTAGAATGAGTCCAATGATAGAGTAGTAATATTCCACGTCAGATAGGGTAAATATAGGGTTAAGCTTTTAAGTATTTATAGCTATTTCCACTGCTGCCTGCGACTGCCATAGAAGTAACAACTTCGAGTTTACTCTACCCAATCCAGTATCTACCAAGTCACTTATGACTACTTCGTTTAAATAATTAAGTTTCTTAACAGCTATGTCAATGGCTGCTATGTACTCACTAATTAATTGGATGAGTTCAATGTTAGGTATTATTCCAATTAATTCGTTCAGCACAGAAGATAGTTGGTTAGTTAGTTCGTTCAATTATTTCATGGGTTTGTTTCGTAGGTGTGCCGAGCTTCTTAAGTTCGAATGACAATTCTTTTCTGTTGCCCTAGGGCAGTAATTACCCCCCCCCCTAGTTTCTTACCTAAGACAGTGACATCATCGGCCAGAGCTTCTTAAGTTTGAATGACAATTCTATTCCGTTGTCCGAGGGCAGTAATTACCCCCCCCCCCCCCCCTGGTTTCTTACCCAAGACAGTGACATCATCGGCCAAAGCTTCTTAAGTTTGAATGACAATTCTTTTCTGTTGTCCTAGGGCAGTAATTACCTCCCCTAGTTTCTTACCTAAGACAATGACATCATCGGCCATTGCTGTCCCAACAACTGGTTACTCAACAAACCCATGAAATTAAAAAAAAAAGGCCACGTCTCTGACGACGAGCATGAGCAGTTTCTATATGTCTGTGTAGTCTGATACATGTTGTCCAAGGTTTAAAATTATCTTTGGCATTTCTAGCAATCCGTGAACTTCCAGTTGTACAGTAACTAAATCTTCCACTATCAAGACTTTTACTCTATATTCAACCAAATCACCTGAAGCGCACCTGGCTTCAGTACTTGGGCTGTAACTGCTGTTTGTTCGGCAAGTGTAACACGCGCTATACCTAGCAAAAACAGTAATAGAATCTTGTTTCCCATTTGAAATAAATGTCATTATTTAGTTTATGTTGCAGACCTTAGTTTTTGTCTGTGTGTGTGTTTGAAGACAGATATGTGGGAGTGGAGGTTAGTATTTCTTGTGCTTGTGCTGTTTATATTTTAGATGGTTCATTTAAGTTTATCTGTTTACTTCTATCTACATGCATTATTTCTACCTTCCCCGTTTTTATACATTTTATTTTTATTTCTATTTCCATGGTGATGTCGATTATTTCATACGGACCAACAAACTTTGGAGTTAACTTTGATACTCTTTCTGGGGATTTTATCATGACATTTTCCCCTACAGCAATATCTATCTTCACAGCTTGAGTATGTTGTTTGATCAACATCTCCTGCCTACTACCGTTTAGGTGATTCCTGACTTCCTTATGGATGTTATTAAACACTTGTAGTCATCCCTATTATATGCTGGAGGAAAATTTCCAGTAATGATTTAATATGGAAGTCGTTTGTCTGTTAAATAGAATCTTGCCCACTGATGAGTTTATGGAACCTTTAATGGAGGCAGCTGTAAAGAATTCCAGTCTTCCCATGATCCGTGCATAGGATTAGCCATTTGTCGCAAAACTTCAAGTATCTTGCGATTGCTTGCTGGATGATATGCTGTAATAAAAGTTTGCTTTATATGATATTGATCACATATGTTGCGTAACAATTATTAGTAATTTCTTTACCATTGTCGGTTAGTATCACCCTAGGTGTGGTGTACTGACAAATTAAATTCGTTACCTTCGTTAAATTCGCTTGTGTGGTAAGCTTAGTATATTTATACCAGTTACATCCCATGTTTTTCAGGTATTGGGTAATTTAAAATTGGAGCTGGGCCCATTGTATTACCTTTATGAGCATGACACGATTCACAATTCTTAATATGTTTCTCCACGTCGATGCGGAGAATGAACCAAATCATTTTATTTTTTTATTTTTAAGTCTAGTTTCGCTATACAGCGATCTCTACCCGGTTATCCGGTTTGTGGATGATTATGCATTAGTGTTAGTACAGTCTTGATTAGTGTATCAGGGACTACTACTTGTGAAGAAATGTTTGTCTGTTTCTCAAGTTTCCTGAACAAACTCCGGTAACTCCGGTAGGTTAGTTTCTTCGTCCCCTGGAACCAAAGCATAAATGACCCTTGCCCAAAATTTATCTTTCTTTTGTTCAGTTCTAACAAGTTCCACATTGAAGTCTACATCACTGTTAGTGGGAATGACAGCAGCAGCTGATATATTACGAGATAAGGCATCTGCAACTTTATTAAAACGCCCCGGAAGATATTTAATTATAGGCTGAAACTCTGAGATACCATTTGGCTAACGGACCTGTCAATTTTTTTTTTATTTTTTTTTACCATGAATACGATGATAGGATACCCTAGAATTATTTCCCTGAAGGTCTTTAAGGCCCAAACCACCGCTATAGCTTCCAAATTCGTGACGCTATATTTCTTCTCTGTATCCTTCACCACCCGACTGGGATATACACAAGCCCTGCAACATCCTTCTGTGGTATGCTGCATAAGGACAGGATATCGTTTGATGCTTCAGTACAGAGAGAAAACGGAAGGTTCTGGGTAACTTAAGATAGGAGTAGAATGTAAGCTAAGTTTAACTGATCAAAGCTATCCTACTCTGTTTGTGACCACTTAATTCGATATCTTTCTTCAGGAGTCTTATTAGTGGGTTGGCTATTTTAGCAAAATTCATTATGAATAACTTGTTATATGAACCTAATCCAAGGAAACTCCTTATTTACTTTACTGTAGTAGGTTGAGAAAATTCCTTTACTGCTTTAATCTTGGAATCCAAAGTGTGAATTCCTTTACTATTTACTTTATGACCCAAAAAACTCTATGTCAGCCTTAACCTTTAATCCAACATCCTGCAGTCGCTGAAAAACTCTATCCAGTTCTGAAGGTGTGAATTTACATCAGGCTGACAATAATTAAGTCATCTAGGTATGCAACAATATCTTGAGTCATGTCACTAAATATAGTATTTATCATCATTTGGAATGTTAGGGGTGCATTAGATAATCCAAAGGGCATTCTTATAAATTGCCAATGACCATTTGGGGTGCTAAAAGCTGTAACAGGTTTGGATTTGTCATCTAATTCTACTTGCCAATATCCACTAAGTCAAGACTAGTAAAGACTCGGTTATTTTCCCCAATCTCCCTGAGGATATCTTTAATTAAGCACAGGTAATGGGCATCTATACTTGACAGTTTTCTCATTTATCTTCCTAAAATCTATAACAGGACGGAAATCACCTGTGTTCTTAGTTACTAAAAATAATGGGCTGTTATAAGGACTGTTTGAAGGTTCAATTATTCCCTCTTTTGACATATCATCCACCATTGTATTCATTATTTGCCTCTGACTATGAGGTAATCTATAAGCTTTAACATATACTGGATCTGTGTCAGTTAATTTTATATGATGTTTTACTAGTGTTGTTTTCCCCAACCGCTCACCAGGTAAGGCAATAGCCGACCTGTGATTTGCTAATGTGTGTAAAAGCTGAGTGCGATGTGAAGGAAAATCATTTACGTAAATTGCAATTCATCAACAATGTGTATGTTGGCTAAGGGAGGAGATTCTTTTTCCACCCTATTGGTTTAATAAACACAAGAAAATCACTTATATAAGTACCTGGTTTAATGTTCACTGCCAGATTAACCTTGTTAAAAATTAGAGCTTCAATGAAGTTGTCTTTTTGTATCAGAGAAATTATGGACATACCGACATTAATTATTCTACATGTTTCACTTAAGGATATGGTTTGATTTCCTTCAATTATCACCTTTCACTTGTACCTTAATGATAGCAAACCCTTTACTTAGTAAATGAGTAGTACTTTTGACTGTGCCTGCCAGTAGAATGTGTGAGTCACAACCTCCCTTGAGTGCCCCAGCACCCAGCTGGCTGGTGACTGATGACTCAGAGGTCAACATGTCAACATGGGTACAGCCGACCTTGAAAGATAATTAACTGTAGTGAGATTGCAATGTCAAGGTTATGTTCGATTAATTCTTTTAACTCAATAGACCATCAGTTGGTAAACTGAAGTTTTCACAGTTATAGAAGGTACATTCTAGTCTATGACTACTTAATGAAAGTGTGATAGGAAATTGTACTATTCCTTTAGTGACTAGTCTACTACCAGATAAGGTAGTTAAATGTTTAAATCTGATGGCTGGATAGTCCATCATTACTGCGGGTTTTCCCTTAACAGCCGTTTAAATGTTACTTCAGAAAGTAAAGGAGACACAAGCTCCTGTATCTACAGCTAGAGAAACATTTGTATTCCCCATGTTACAAGGAAGTGAAAGAATATCCACTTTACCCAAAGCAGCAACATGTATATTAATTTATTATGTAATTAATGTGAAGTGTTTTGTTTGTTAAAATCTTCACCTGTTTTTGCACATTTGTTATTGACTTCATACCTGGCATTCAACGTTACTCTACATTTATCTGTGTTATGTGTCACACTGTTATGAATAATGCAAAACCGATTACTTGGCTTGTTGTCACTTTCACTTACTACATTATTATTATTATTATTATACTTACTTTTGGCATTTGAGAGATTATTCTTATCAAAGTAACATTTTTCTAGGCTGTGTCCATATTTCCTACAGATCATACAATAAGGCTTCTTCTTCGCGCTCTATGGTGTGAAGTTTGTAGTGTGTGGTGTGTGTGAAGTGCTTGGTTGAGTGTTTGTGTGTGTGTTTACAGCTACAGGTAGGGCTCTAGGTACATTTACTTGTTTGTTCAACCACTCTGACCCCCACAAGAGTTGTTTAGCATTGCTAATGGTCGAACCTACTAACGCTAGAGTCCTACTTAGTTTGACTGTTACACAATTACTCACTATACTTCTAACCATTCTGTGTACCCCTGCTAGTGGACTGCCTAACTGCCCCCTACCGATAACATCTATGAGGCTTTCACAACACAGAAGGAAATAATTAAATAAGATATCTGGATGGGTGAGTGCATTTGCGGTCAGTAATGTCCTAGCAATGAAGTCTGGTTTACTATGTCCACTTACGAAGCTTATGTTGTCATTTGTAGTCTGTAGTAACTGGAATATGCACATGAAAATTACAACCTTAAGAAAAAAATGGACAATATAAGTTACAATGTCCCAAGTGACTGATTTCACTGCATGAGTTTGGGATGAACCGTTAGTAATAGTAGATGAAGTGTTATTATTAGTTGCCATTGTTGTTGTTGTAGAGTTATTATTCGTTGCCACGGTGTATGATGAAGTGTTAATTGCTATTTTGTTGATGAAGTGTTAGTTTGTGAAGCCGTAGAATAAGTACGTTCTGATCTCGTGTTACTAGGTGAAGTTACTAAGTGTTATCAGGTGTAGGTTAGTAGTAACGAGTCAGTTAATTATGTAGATTTAGTAGGAAGAATATTAGTGGTTAATTCTCTACCTTGTATGTCTAAATCTAGTGCAATAATATTTACTCAAAAGAGAAGTTGCACTTTGCATAATACTTACACTTTAATTAGTTATCTCGGTTGAATCAACTAAGCTTTCACTACTTTGTTAGTATTGCCAAGCTACGTGTTCGCTTGCTTAACTAGTGTTAGTTATAGTGCGGTAGTATACGTATTCTTTCACTCATTCCCTGTCACTTTTTGCTTGAAAAATAACAAGAACACATCTGTATATATACGTGAAGGCATACGCACATATTAATACTCACAATTATGAATACACTGAATGTGTAATGAGGAAATATTGTTAAATACGTGTACATATAATATTATATCCTAGTGTGATGATGTAGGATTGTGTGTGTTATATATTTGTAATATATAATTATATGTACCTAGCACTGACCATATTATAGGAATAAACGTTGTTGTAGTAGGTTATTATTTCAGTTGCAGTCGCGATGACGTACCAAAACCAAGCCAACGTCCTGAGTTGTGAAATTTTGAGTTGTGAGTTATAATCCCGTAAGATGAAGTTGAAGTTCGATTATCACTTCCCTTGACTATACTGTATGGTTAAGCATAGAAGGTATAGTGATGTAGTGATGTCGTACCATACCACGCCGACGTCCTGAGTTGTGATGAAGTATGGTAGTTGTTGTTGTTGTGGTTAAAATCAGCTGGCAGAGTGACAATGAGTATAACGATGACGTAATAGCCACGAGTGTGTGGTGTAAGGTGGCAGAGTCGATGACGTCACCATTGGCTACTGTGAGGGGTGGAGAGAGGCTAGCTTGTTGTGGCTAAGAGGTGCTGAATCGGGTTGACCCAGTGTGACCTCTTGCAATCACTCTCCTCTCGCTCTCACTCTCGTAACCTCTTCTTCACTGCCTCGCTTAACTTCACTTACTTCTCTTTTACCCTTTTATTATTTTGTGCTCTTTTCTCGGATTCCTTGCTTTTTACTGTTTGTATTTCTCCTTTATTATAAACCATTTATTTCGTATCCCACCGCTGTTCACCAAATGTTCTGGTGTAAGAAAGACTTACTTACTTCCAAACATATGAGTCGATATGGTAGGGTGGCTGGCGACTGGTTTGTCTTTGTTGTGTCTTTGTTGTCTCTTCGGAGTTTGATTTTAATTATTAGGCTTTCTATAACTATTATGGTTTGAGAAGATACAACAAGGTTAAAGTAGTTTACTCACTTTTTATTTATAACACGAGTTAGTATACAGAGTCACAATATGTAGCTTGCACGGGTTTAAGCTAGGCTAGGAAGCTAACTTTAAAGAGAGATAACACGCTAGGATAACCTGTGATCGGATCGGTTATCTGTAGCTAACTGAGAGCTATAGGAGCGCAACTAGGGCGCTTCCCTTGTGTATGATATGAACTGTGTCGTCACTTTATGCTAGCGTGTTAGTGGTTCCCAAGCGTAGGTCAGCAGTATTGGAGCATCATGTGACGGGTGTAAGTCTGAGAGTCTAAGTGACTCATATAAGTAAGTATCAAGTAAGTTATTATAAGTAGCCCTCTAATGAAGGTGAAACCGGAACAGATTACCATTGTCAATCTATCAGTACAATAATTACAGTTTGGACATTCCACGTTGCACTCAATACTTGTTTTTATTTAAAGGGATGGTATAGTTTTGGTCTACTGCATCACCTGGATTCCTGCAAAGTTTGCCAGGAAATTGGACCAGATTTATTCATATAAACCGGACCCTTGTGTGTATGTGTGTGTGTGTGTTTATAATGGGGATTCCGTGCCGCCAGCTATCCCGACAGATGGTGCTGATGAAAGTACGCCAGCAGTGCCACTCAATTGTAAACAATACCGTCTGGAGATATAGTGACACTTACATTTGTTCGAGTTTTTCTGTATTTTAAGTATGCCTACTCAGTGTTGCGTCCCATTGTGTACAAACATAGGTGGTCATCGTTTTCTATTTGGAAAGCGATGACCACCTACATAGACATAGACAGTATATTGCGAAAAAAGTGAATACAAGCTGTGAAAAGGGGTGAATACAAATGGAAACTTTTTCACGGTCTGTTGGGTGCACCAACCATTTTGATGACAGTGATTATATTACAACCACAAACGAAGGTAGGTAGTAATAAAGAACGTGTATTAATGAATTATAGTATAATACTGACAATATAACTGTAGTATAAGAGTTAGTATGAACGTCAAGATTCAGTTTAGTCTAACACTGCTACCATTTTTGTAGGAGATCCTATTCAGATACGGAGGCTCAAGACGGATTCTGTGCCACACATATTTCCTTGGAAATCAGCCTTAACCCCAGGCCAGAGACGAAGAAGAGAAAGGGGAAGAAAACTACAGGCAACTGAGGATAGCAGATCTGCTTGGAAGGATGTTGGGGCAAATGTAGAGATTTCACTGAATAACTTTGAGCAAGAAGGTAAGACTTATCATTCTTTCATTATCAAGGCAATATGTACTTGCCTGGTTATGATTTAAGAATAAATCCCCTGCGGATTTCCGAAAGAAATTCTCAACAACTCGAGTAATAATTGGAGGAACAGATCCCACTGCAAAACCCAAAAAAGCCCATTGCTCAACAGGAAACATACTCAACTTACAAAAATCGAAACGCTGTAAAGGCTTTAATAGGTGTTAAACATGGTTGGTTGATTTCTTTTGTATCGGATGTTTTTGGTGGTGCAACTAATGATCGGCAGAATTGTGAAAGCAGCCATGTGAACAAAGTAGAATCTGGCAATTCAATAATGGCTGATAACGGCTTCAACGTCCAAGACATGTTCATCGATTCAAATGTTGAAATTAATATCCCAGAGTTTTTCAGGAAAAAAAACAAGGTTATCAGAGAAATCAGTACTGAAAGACAGAAAGATTGCCAGCAAGCGGGTCTATGTTGAACGATTAATAGGACTGGCAAAAACTTTTAAAAATGTTGACAAGCCCACTGAACGTTACTGATGCACTATTAGCTGATGCAATCGTGACCAGTGCATTCTTTCTGTGCAACTACAGACCCTACATTGTACCAGCTGTAGTAGTTTAAAACAGAATCGTCAGACTAAATAATAATTATGTACTCTGAGTCTCGGAATATTTATAAATGAAAACAGTTGTCAACTGGAGACGAAGACAATGATAGCACAGCTAAAATAAAGACAATAATAGGCCTTTGTCTTTATTTTAGCTGTACCAACCATTATCTTTGTGTCCAGTAGAGAACTGTCTTTATTTATTAATACAGTCCGAGACTTGAAGATATTCTTCATCTGAAAATACTGTACCGTTATAAACTAGTGCCGTAAACACCTACTGTAGCATCATACCAAAGGCTGAACTTTGAACACATATTTTGTTTATGATTGCTTGTGATCATTAAATAACAAACATTTTAGATTGTACATTTTACTTATACCTGTTACAATGAGTGAACTCACTATTTCATTAAGGACTGAAGTGATATTGATGCTCATCTTTATATAAGTACTTTTTTATTATGGCAGCTTTAAAATGACTCTCATAAATATCCAGCAGCACCTTAGTCATAAAATCTATAAACGATGAACATCTATTACCTCCAGTCCTTTTAGTGTAAAAACTACAAATTTGCATATTTGTCTTCCTGTATTTGTGATCTGTGTTCAGTAAATTTCCCCCACTAGGAGTTGCAGTTAAATAAGAGACACTTGCTGCTGTTATTGTATCATTTCTAGCTGAATAGGGACATTTGACTTCAACAACAGCATCATCACATATAAGCCCATCAGGTGATGCTGCTTTAAATTATTGCATGGGATATTTACTGGACACAAATAATCCACATTTCTGAACTTTTAGATTATACAGTTCTTCTACTTTGCTTATAGCAACCCTTTCATATTTTCTTCCATGGGCTATGGCTTTTGTGTAAAGGTCAGTAGAGTCAATCAAAGTAATTAATAGCTTTTTCATGTCTCTCCTTTCAGTTGATTTGCATATCAGGCCGAAGTTAGATAATGTGATTCTCTTCCCTCGTTCCTGTTTCCATCTTTTTTTATCTATCTTGTCATCTGGTTGCCAGTTCTATTTCTTGCCTGTCACTCTCACTCACATGTGATATCTGTAAAATATATTGTACTGTTCTTAGTTAATCACAGGAACAATATTATTATGTACCATTATCAGTACTGTATCCAATATCTTCAGCAACAAAGGGTGGCAAGGTTCAATGCTGAGAAAGTTATTGAATAACATAAAGTAAAATAATAACTAACCTTTTCATCTATTAGATATTTTTCCTCTGGGACATACTCCATGTATACTCTGTTCACGCTTGGATGGCGGAGAAGCCTGGCCCTCCAGGAGCGGTGGGCAGGTCAAATACTATTTCGCTTCCCTGATTGGCTAGAGGTGTTCAGCACACCGAGACAATTAGAAGTGCTTCCTTTTTTCATTAATATTTCTGCTAATTAAGCATTATTCATGTATGTTATTACTCACTCCTTATCTTAAATAATATATGTGAGCCTAGCGGTCAAAATTCACAGTGACAATTTACTTGGAGCTCGTAATATCTTGATTTGAACATAGAGTGTGTAGTAAAAAGTGAGCGACAGTGAGAGGAAAACAGGTCAACTGGAGGACCTCTGAGTAACCCTTGTGACTTCCCGTGTTCGAAAGCAGACTTCAATGCTTCTTCGTCCATTTAGTACCAATTTTTATACATTTAATTTCACCTATCTTTTGGAAGCACAAGGGAGTGTGTTTTTATGCAATGAAAATGTAGAAAAAAACGTACACATAAATTCACTACATACATAAACAGGTTATTTCCTGTGGTGGGGAAAATGAATTGATAACAGGAAAAAGTACAGGAAAAATAATAGGAATATAGTTTATGATAGAAAAAAGGGAAGAGAGACCAAATTTAAAGGTATTGGAGATAAAATGGAGAAATTAATGGATAAAAGCAAAAATGGAAAGAGGGAAAATATTGTAGGGTGCAAAGAAAAGAATAGGAAAATAATTGGTCATAGCTAAAAGGGAAAGACAGACAAAATGTAAAGGTACTGGTGAAAGAATAAGGAAATTAAGAGGAGAGCACACTTTCGGTACGTTGGGGTCCCTGGATTCCTCCAATTTATGCCAGGAAACAGTACACATTTTTACCAAGATAATTGTGTCCTGTTGCTTGCTAGTGTTGGGAGGAATCAGTTGCTCCAGATTTACCAACACTCTATCTCCTCCCTAATTGATAAGACCTAATATATATATATATATATATATATATATATATATATATATATATATATATATATATATATATATATATATATATATATATATATATATATATATATTATGCTACTATAGACCCTTATTAAACTGTTATAATTTTTTTTTGTCTTTGTTGAGATTTATTGCATTTACCTAATTAATTAATGGTGATACGGTTTGTAATATGTTAATATTGTATATATTTAAGTAATATGTACGTGTGCGTGTGTGTCTATGTCTGTGTGCGTGTCCATGTGTGTCTGTGTATGTGTGTATATGCCTGTGTATGTGTCTGCGTCTGTATATATATCCTGAGTATGTGTCTGTGTGTGTGTGGTTCCTATATAATATAATTGGAGGTGAATGGTAAGGTCGGTATCAGTCTGCCATTACGTAAGGTGAGATGATAGTGGATAAACTCATGTTCCTCTCAGTGTATTGCTCTATCAACAATGCATATGTAATGATAAATGTCTTATAAATTTTTTGTTATGATATGTATTAATGAGAGTCCAGGAAATCACACACACACACACACACACACACACTATACTCCTGTACATGATATTTTGAAAACTATGTGTTCTCTATAGTTATAGTTACTTCATTGTACCAGAATCTCTTTACTTATTCATCTTACAAAAAGCCATACAGTATGTTTAGATGTACTACATCTTTGTTGGGGATAATTTTCTTCTGTTTAGAGCTGTTGTCAATTATCTCGACGAAGTTTTCTGCATAATTCCATTGCTCCGTTCCTCTTTGTCCTAACTTCTACTATTAGAAACTTACCTCCTCTGAAACTCCCCTGCCCTTCCCTACAGACTGAATCCAACTTCATTAGGAGAAAAACACACGAGGCTTAAACCTTTCAGCCTCCTTTTTTTCTTTTCTTTTTTAACCCATTCACTACGGGGAGACTTCCCAGCGCGCCACATTCAAATACGAGTTTGATTTTTAGCGCGCGCGCCAAGTTCTATCCTCCCCCTCCCCTACCACCTAGCCCTCATGCTCTCCTCCCCCAACCCATCGCGCTGGCTCATACTCTCAATAGAAAACGGATATGTGTGTGTGTGTGTGTGTGTATGTGTGGGTGCTTATTTGGGGGAGGTAGAGGGAGGGGGGAAAGAACAGATAATGGGACACACACACATACACACAGTTTACTCTTACATACAGAATAAGTGTGATTGTGATTTTAGGCTTGTTTTGTTTTTTTCTCATTTATTTATCTTTTATTTCGTTTCCCACATTTTCTTGGCTTGTTGGGTCCTGGGGAGGAGGAATAAATACAAATTGACCCTTTTGTATTATGTAATACCCCCTCAAACCCACTCTCCTCCGGCCAGCATTCATTTTTTGAAGCATAGCTAAGTTTTTCTTATGGTCCCGGGTTTCTTCTGAAAACCACTTGTCCATATTCTGTAAACGAAGAAAAACCTGTATGATAATTCATCTAAGGAATGTTATATAATATACCCTAATGACAAACTAGTCACTGGACGAAGTCATGCTTCCTTACCCTCTGCTTACTTCAGTAAAAGTGACGCCTACGAGTGAATATGAACCATGCGGTTTCCTCCTCCCCTCTCCTCTGTTCAAACTCCCGATATTTCCCATAGGCATAAGTCCATTTTCTATAAACTTCGATTTACACAATGGTATTGAATTGAAATAAAAATATTAGTAATTCTGTATAAGTTCGTTCACCCGGAAGCAACGGCCTCTCGCCACTCGGCCAGTGGCCACTGCCAGGCGCCAGCTTCACTTATGAGCAGGATGTCGGAGAAGGACATGTGGTTGCGTGACTTGAGCAATCGGGTGGAAAATGTGGAATGGGCAGTGCAATGCTGCTTGCTATTGATAGCATTGACCAATTGTTTTACTTTTTTATGGTGTTGTTGGTGGCTGCTCAGCTAAATTTAGTGAGCAACATGCTGTTTTGAACAGCAAACTATTCCTTTGACTAAATTTACCCTTTGACTGTCTTCACTTTTCATTCTATATCTGTTCTAATTTTATACTACAACTTATTACTTGTCTTTGCTATCCCCTCCTCTATAAACCATAAATCCTATATGGAGTACCAACACAGTCCCTGCGCCCATTTTTTTTATAGAGTAACTAGGCTACACATTAGGCTACTATTGCTAAACATTTAGTCCCATTCAACTGTCATCACTTTTGATTCTATATCTATACTAATTTTATACTAATACCACTATAGTATTTCCTATCCCTTCCTCTATAAACCATAAATTATATATATATATATATATATATATATATATATATATATATATATATATATATATATATATATATATATATCACAATTTTGTTTACAGCAATTAGGCTACACATACAATTGCTAAGCAATTAGTACATAACGAGAAGTAAACTCACACCAGCAGACACACACACACATATGACATGACAAAGTTTGGTGCAGTTTATTGAGAAGTTGCAACCGAAGGCTGAAAATATACAGATATGCATTATGGTAATGAGGCTTGAGGCCATGTAGTGAGTAATATATATATATATATATATATATATATATATATATATATATATATATATATATATATATATATATATACACACACCCATATATGCATATGTCACTGTGGAATATATTGTCACCTGCCGAAATAACACAAGTCCTCTATTCCCTCTTTCCACCCCACCACCCATTCCTCCTCTCCTTCCACCCTACTATCCCCTCCTTCCACCATCCTCCCTTGTCTCTTCGTCCCCAGCATGTAAAAGAGCAGCGTGTAACACGTATACATACACACGTAGACACACATATCCTACATACACTACATGCACATATACTTGTATGCATACATACTCCTATACACTCATACATACACATATACATGTCAAATTATATACTACTCTTTGTAACTTTATTGATCATGCATGTAACTATTGTTGGGATTAGACTATTCTTGAATCTATCTGTAGTAGTATCAATGGTGTCGTGGTGGCGGATAGAGTGACAACTGATGGCAAGACGTCAAGGTGGCGCCGGTAGCTTAGCAGTCGACTGTGTGTGTGTGTATGTGTGTGTGTGGTCATTTGATATCTGACCTGACCCACAGGTAGGTCGCGGTATATTTGGACAAGTATTATGCAAGACTCTGATATATTGCTATTTTATTTTCTGTTCAAAATTACGTTCTGTTGTATCAGGAGTGGTACTGAACCAAATATATTGTCGAGTCATTTAGAAGTGTTGTGATTGACTCTTTCATCTTTGGTCGGTAGAGAAATATGAAACATAACATTTGTCCAATACCAATATAGGATCCTCATATTTCAAGCAGTAAAAAATATCGTTCCACACTTTCTGTACTTGCTAGAATTATAAAAAGGGTAGCGGTAAATAAAATCAACTTGAGTGAAGGCCATTTACATTTTTATTATCAGTAGGCATCTAAGGTTAATTAATTCCTTTCAGTTTCTTCATCAACAGCGGTTTGCATCTTCTCTATTATACCTTAATGAACGCCAGAAAGAGATGTGGTATGAGTGAGAAGGCATATGGTATTGAGTGTGGAGTTGTTCAGAGAGTGAAACGTAATACTCTGAGGTGGTTTGGACATGTAGAGAGAATACAAGGTGAGGAGTTTGTAAAGAAGGTGTATGGAAGTGAAGTTGTGGGACGTGGTGTGAGAGGCAGACCACCAGTAAGATGGCAGAACAGAGTGGAAGAGTATGTAAAGGAGAGAAACATGAGGGGGAGGGGAGGGCTGGACCGAGTAAGGAGGGAGTGTTTGAACAGGGAAGACTGGAGACTTTTCTGCCGTGCCACCCCCTTGGGGGGAGTTCCCAGAGGGAGCGAGGCGTCAGAGCTATAGATAGATAGATAGGTGCAGGTTATTGGGTATGAGATTGAATACGAGCAAGACTAGGACAATGGTCGTCTCTAGGTCTGAGTGACACGGTGTATCCTTTATCGCCACCCTTGATTCTTGATGGGACTGTATTGGAGGGGTCTGAGAAATTGGTTATTCTGGGAGTTACATTTAATGCCAAACTGACTTTTGAGAGGCATGTTCGGTCAATCTCAAGGTCTGTCTCCCAGAAGTTGGGTATAATGTTTAGAGCTTGGTGTGTGTTGGGAGATCACTCATTATTACTGTGGTGTTTTAACTCCTTTGTGTTGCCTCTGTAGGAATTCTGTTCTCCAGTTTAGCTTTAGCAGCTGATTGCCATCTCAAGTTGCTGGATAGTTTGTTTCCAATGCTAATTTTCTTACCGGGGGTTTACTTGATTGTAATCTGAATCACCGTCGTTCTGTTGCATCATTGTGCATGCTCTTAAAGATCAGAAGTAATGTGCTGCATGCTCTTAACTTCTCTCTGCCACCTCTGTATGTTCCTACTCGTGTCACTCGTGGTGCATTGGATTCCCATAGGTTAGCTTATTATGTATTGCCGCGCTGTAAAACCTGTCAGTAAAGTCGATCGTTTGTCCCTATGTCGGTGTCTCATGTGGAATAGCCATGATGAATCTGTCCTAGATGGTGTTACTAGCTGGCTTCAAGAGTAGGGCTAATATGTTTTTATTCAGCTAACTACTCATCTTTCTTTCTCTAAGCTGTCTTCTTTTCTTCAGGTTAGATTCATGGGTCTGGTGTCTTCGGATTAATAGAATGCTAGCATTCTCTCCCAGCTTTGTGTCTCTGGTTTATTTTTATTAATAATAATAGTAATAATAATAATTCCTCTCACCACTTTTGCATCGACCACATCTTTCCTTAAGGGCCTTGTGATATTGTATAACTTGGAGGCATGTAGTTCCTCCTGATTATGCCACGAAATACGTTCCTTCAATATGGGTGATGTTTCGTGGCAAAATTTGAAGGACTCACAAACCTCCAATTTTCTGACTACATCACAGGGTCCCTTAACCTTTCATCCACGGCCACATAATTAATCAAACTCTTCTGCTCTCCTCTCTCATCCCTTCTCCATGTATACCTTGGATCATCTTGTGCTGAAAGAAGGTATTTGCCAAGAACAGCCTCTTCTCAGCACAGATATCCACCAGATACTCACCATTCTCATTCCCTCCTACACCCCATTTACCCACAACACTCCCCACTTCCTCACCTCCCACTTTTCCATTTATGTCTCCCATCATCACCACTCTCCTTCCATAATTAGTCTTTCTCAGACATGCATTCGATTCCTCTCAAAACACACTCATCCTCTCTCTCCCCGTCCTCATCTTTTCACCCACTGGTGCATATCCACACATCCACACATATTTCACCATCCCAATCATTCCCGTCATCCATACAATCCTCGACCCATTCCATCTTGTCTATCCACTCCCTTCCACATCAACCAATCCTCCCCCAACCCCCACCATCCCCATGTGCGTACCCCTACCCTCCCTTCTTACCAACCCATCCTCTACCTACCCCCACCATCCCTTCTTACCAACCCATCCTCCCCCTACCCCCCATATCCATTCACCTTTTCATCCCTCTTTAAT
Organism: Petrolisthes manimaculis; assembly: GCA_034508575.1. Classification (NCBI taxonomy): domain Eukaryota; kingdom Metazoa; phylum Arthropoda; class Malacostraca; order Decapoda; family Porcellanidae; genus Petrolisthes; species Petrolisthes manimaculis. The sequence continues at coordinate 142,247 of JAWZYT010000580.1, read as the reverse complement.
TAATCCTCTGTCTATCCCTACACACACACTCTCTCTCTCTCTCTCTCTCTCTCTCTCTCTCTCTGTCTCTCATCTCAGTGTGTGAGTGTGAGTTGTGTGAGTGTGTGGCTTACTGACTAAGTCTAAGTGAGTTAAAGTGACTCAGGGATCATCAGTCACTGCAAGGTCTGCAACTACCTACCCTAGGCCTACCCGTGCTTACAGTTTACAATTATTATTATTCCCTTTAATTAATTACGTATCTTATTCCATGTATTATCATAATTTTACTAAGAAATATTGAAGTAATAAAACTTCTCTTAACTTACAGTGAGACACATAGTTAAAAACATAAATTCTTGAGACATTTTAAAAATGCAGTACGAGAGCTTGGACTGGTCCAGCCGGGCTGGCAGCCTGGCATCGCTCACTGGTTGCCATTTCGTGATCAGATTATAACAGGGATGTTTAGACAATGGGTCATAATGTATATCAATGTTATTCATACATAATATAACAACCACAGTTCTCAATGGCTATCCAATAGAGATTCACATAAAATGACTAGCTGTTGTTTAGAAGGTAGAAGAGGATTTGTATAGTTTATTTTTATTATTAGCACAATTTCGGTGGGGGGGGGGGGGGCTTGTTGACTTCTCGTACGCAGCTACTCGAATATATTTTGTCCTTTTTTAATTTACTTTTGTTTTCTCCTACTTTCTTTCTCTCTCCAAACTCTCCCTTTCCTCCCTCTCCTATGCCCTACGTTTATTATATTCCCCTCGTTATTCCCTTATATCCCTCTGCCTAATGACCACAACCAACCTTACTGACCACAATGGCTACAGTCCACTGCAGTGTACAGTCTCCCTCCCTCCATAATATTTCCATTTTTTATCTCTCGCTCTCCTTTCCCTCTTTACACACACACACACACACACATTTTATCTCTCTCTCATTCACTCACTTCCACACTCAAAAACACAAACGCTATCACTAACACTAAAACTCTCTCTGTCTCTCTGTCTCTCTGTGTCTGTCTGTCTGTCTCTCTCTCTCTTAGGTAAATGAGAGGTGGCAGTGGGAGTGTTGTGACAGGGAAGGATCCGAGCGTAGCATAAGAAAGAAAAAAAACCACAGGATTCAGAAATTATACTCCTCTGTGTGTGTGTGTGTGTGTGTGTGAAGATTGCAAGGTACCTCAGGACATTCAGTATAACACACACAACACCAAACTGGACCCAAGGAATACACATCGTACGGAACACAAAACACACACATGAATATAAGACATGATGGATAGAATACATAATTATAAGGTACTAAGAACACGGATCATACAGTAAAGGAAGGACGGACGAAAGGACGGACCCACACTCATATTGGAGCAATTCTCATGTGAAGCATTTTGAGACATTAGGCGAGGCATGGATATACTGAAAAATAGCTTGTTTATTCCATTTTGAGACATTAGGCGATGCATGGATATACTGAAAAATAGCTTGTTTATTCCCACAGCGTCATGAGCTGATCATTTACAGAACTATAAAATCTCCTGCTGCTTCATTGTTTACTTTTATTGTGTGTATCATCATTATCAGGCTAACAGGTACACTTCCTACATGTTTCGTAACAGTCTCTCAAGTACAATGTGGTATCTAGCAACATTCCACTCAGCCTTGATTATTGCAGCTTGAAGCAAACATACGAAAATATTTTATCTAACACCTATTGACTAAGATTACAAATTTATCAAGCTCTACACAGAATCTACAACAATAAATGATGGATACTATAATATACTGTTTCCACGTGGAGTATAGATAGAATCCCAATCGATATGTTTTTCCCTTCTTCCGAGTTTATTAATTCGGTTATAGCTTTTCTTTTATGCTCTGAACCAAATTACCGGGAGGGGCAAAAGTTTGTGGGCGAGCAAAAGTTGAAAAGACAGACACATTTCCTCAGTTGACCCTGCTGCTATTTTTTTGCTGTGGTGTTTTCTTGGGGATTTGTTTAAGAGTATAAAAGTCAGGGGTGAAGAGAGTGAGTGGGAGGAAGAGGAAGAGTGGCAGGAAGAGTGGGAGGAAAAGGGGAAATTAGAGAGGAAGAGTGGGAAGAAGAGGATGAATGGGAGGAAGAGGATGAGTGGGAGGAAGAGGGGATATTGGAGAGGAAGAATGGGAGGAAGAGGGGAAGTGGGAGAGAAAGAGTGGGAGGAAGAGGGGAAGCGGGAGAGGAAGAGGAGGAGTGGGAGGAAGAAAAGAGGAAAACTTGAGAGAGAGAGAGCATTAGAAAACGAATTGAACCAAAGAAAGTCATACCGTGAGACAAACATTCATATAAGACACAGACCACAACATCACCAGACCAGTTGGGTGCTGGTGAAAACAAAACGTTGATAGGCAAGCCAAATCTCCCACTGTCTGATATAATCAAACATTTTGATTAAAATTTCTACGAGTAAATGAAATCTGGTGACTGTTTCCCGAAGTTTCCTACAAATAATACAAAATCATATATTCTACGAGTAAGTGAAATAGGGCGACTGTTCCCTATAGATTATTACACAAACAAAATCGAGAGTGAGAGTTTGGTAATTATTTCTTTCCCTATCACTGTTAATGATGTAACGATGAAAAAGTTATATAATTAAACTTCGACGATAGGCGGTAGAAACTTTTACTAAACCTGAACTTTTTTAGAAATGGGGCAAAAATAAGTTTTCCCAAATCGGTTGACGAGTCCCGTAAAGAACTTTAGGCCTCGGTTAAAATTGCCTTCATATAGAACATAATATTATATAGGTATAGGAGGCTAACAATCTGACAATATTTTGGTTCAGTTTAGAGTTTGCAAAGAGTTGAATAGAAAGAGGTAAACTTTGTTATGGTAATAATTTCGCTAGGCTAATTAGGACGCTAGCATTTACATTAACCCAAATTTCTATGAGTTTTACACAACAATCTCTTTCCTGTAACATAATCTGCCTAAATCAGGTTATTACTGAGAGACTGATAGAAGTAACTGGGAATAAAGTCAGTGAGGAACAGGGAGGTTTCAGATTTTTTTTTTTTTTTTTTTTTTTTTTTTTTTTTTTTTTTTTTTTTTTTTTTTTTTTTTTTTTTATATTAACAAAGATGAGGACAAAGGCCACAGGCCCGCTTACCGTCCTCATCTACATAGTACAGTGAGAGAGTGGTCCAAAATCATGTCCAATTTCGTTCGAGATGCCCTGACACATTGCGTTTGAAGGTACAAAAGTCGTAGTAAGGTGGAAAGATGGATGAAGGTAGAGTGTTCCAGAGTTGACCAGTTGTGTATATGAAAGACTGAGAGTACCGGTTAACTCTTGCATGAGGGAGTTGGACAGAAAAGGGGTGAGAACGAGAGGCTTGACGAGTGTTGCATGTTCTCCTGAGGGGAGGAAGCATACATTGAGAGAGTTCAGAAGAGCAATGTCCAGTGTAATAGCGATAGAAGAGAGAAAGTGATGCAACACTGCGGCGAAGAGAGAGAGGTTGTAGTGAATCAGTAAGAGGAGGAGAGTTGATGAGACGAAAGGCCTTTGATTCCACCTTGTCCAGTAGTGTTGTGAAGGTTGATCCCCCCCACACATGAGAGCCATACTCCATACAGGGGCGGATGAGACCCCTGTACAGAGACAGTAACTGCGTGGGGGTGAAGTATTCACGGAATCTGCGCAGCACACCTAACTTCTTTGAGGCGATTTTAGTAAGAGAGGTAATGTGATCTCTCCAGGAGAGATTATGAGAGAAAGAGACTCCAAGAATATTAAGAGAAGAGGAAAGGTCAAGTTGTGTATCGTTAAAGGAGAGGGGATAGACATCAGGAAGATTAGTACGAGTTGAAAGATGAAGGAACTGTGTTTTTGAGGCATTGAAAACAACAAGGTTCTCTCTGCCCCAGTTAGAGATGAGGGAAAGATCAGAAGTCAGGCGTGCTACTGCATCATCACGTGATGTGGAGAGGAGCTGCTGGGATGGACGGTTGTCAAAATGAGTGGAGTAGTGTAGGGTGGAATCATCAGCATAGGAGTGGATAGGGGAAGAGGTACAGTTAAGAAGGTCATTAATGAACAAAAGAAAGAGGGTGGGTGATAGAACAGAACCCTGAGGAACACCAATATTGATAGCCTTGGAAGAAGAACAGTGACCGTCTACAACAGCAGCTATAGAACGGTCAGAAAGGAAATCAGAGATAAAGGTGCAGAGAGAGGGATAGAAACCGAATGAGGGCAGTTTGGAGATTAAAGCTTTGTGCCAGACTCTATCAAAAGCTTTGGATATGTCGAGGGCAACAGTAAAAGTTTCACCAAAGTTCCGAAAGGAGGATGACCATGAATCAGAGAGGAGGGATAGAAGATCGCCAGTAGATCGTCGCTGACGGAAACCATACTGGCGATCTGAAAGAAGGTCATGACAAATAAGGTGCTTATGAATTTTGAGGTTAAGAATAGATTCGAAGACTTTAGATAGACATGAGGTCAGAGCAATAGGGCGATAGTTGGAGGGTTGGGAACGGTCTCCTTTTTTCGGAACAGGTTGGATCAGAGCAAACTTCCAGCAAGAAGGAAAAGTGTTAAATGATAGACATAGACGGAACAGTTTGCCTAGGCAGGGTGTCAGCACGGAAGCACAGTTCTTGAGAACAACAGGGGGAATTCCATCAGGTCCGTACGCCTTCCGAGTGTTAAGGCCAGAGAGGGCAGAAAATACTTCCTTTGAAGAGATTCTAATATGTTAAAGCTTATAGATTACCTCAAAGTCAGAGGCAAATAATGAATATAATGGAGGATGATATGTCAAAAGAGGGAATAATTGAACCTTCAAACAGTCCTTATAACAGTCCATTATTTTTAATAACTAATAACACAGGTGATTTCCGTCCTGTTATAGATTTTAGGAAGATAAATGAGAAAACTGTCAAGTATAGATGCCCATTACCTGTGCTTAATTAAAGATATCCTCAGGGAGATTGGGGAAAATAACCGAGTCTTTACTAGTCTTGACTTAGTGGATATTGGCAAGTAGAATTAGATGACAAATCCAAACCTGTTACAGCTTTTAGCACCCCAAATGGTCATTGGCAATTTATAAGAATGCCCTTTGGATTATCTAATGCACCCCTAACATTCCAAAGGATGATAAATACTATATTTAGTGACATGACTCAAGATATTGTTGCATACCTAGATGACTAATTAATTATTGTCAGCCTGATGTAAATTCACACCTTCAGAACTGGATAGAGTTTTTCAGCGACTGCAGGATGTTGGATTAAAGGTTAAGGCTGAAATAGAGTTTTTTGGGTCATAAAGTAAATAGTAAAGGAATTCACACTTTGGATTCCAAGATTAAAGCAGTAAAGGAATTTTCTCAACCTACTACAGTAAAGTAAATAAGGAGTTTCCTTGGATTAGGTTCATATAACAAGTCATTCATAATGAATTTTGCTAAAATAGCCAACCCACTAATAAGACTCCTGAAGAAAGATATCGAATTAAGTGGTCACAAACAGAGTAGGATAGCTTTGATCAGTTAAACTTAGCTTACATTCTACTCCTATCTTAAGTTACCCAGAACATTCCGTTTTCTCTCTGTACTGAAGCATCAAACGATGGTTTACACCCTGTCCTTATGCAGCATACCACAGAAGGATGTTGCAGGGCTTGTGTATATCCCAGTCGGGTGGTGAAGGATACAGAGAAGAAATATAGCGTCACGAATTTGGAAGCTATAGCGGTGGTTTGGGCCTTAAAGACCTTCAGGGAAATAATTCTAGGGTATCCTATCACCGTATTCATGGTAAAGAAAGAAAACAAAAATTGACAGGTCAGTTAGCCAGATGGTATCTCAGAGTTTCAGCCTATAATTAAATATCTTCCGGGGCGTTTTAATAAAGTTGCAGATGCCTTATCTCGTAATATATCAGCTGCTGCTGTCATTCCCACTAACAGTGATGTAGACTTCAATGTGGAACTTGTTAGAACTGAACAAAAGAAAGATAAATTTTGGGCAAGGGTCATTTATGCTTTGGTTCCAGGGGACGAAGAAACTAACCTACCGGAGTTACCCATTCCACTAACACAGTTTGAGGTAATAGATGACACTTTGTTCAGGAAACTTGAGAAACAGACAAACACTTCTTCACAAGTAGTAGTCCCTGATACACTAATGCATAATCATCCACAAACTGGATAACCGGGTAGAGATCGCTGTATAGCGAAACTAGACTTAAAAATAAAAAAATGTTTTGGTTCATTTTCCGCATCGACGTGGAGAAACATATTAAGAATTGTGAATCATGTCATGTTCATAAAGGTAATACAATGGGCCCAGCTCCAATTTTAAATTACCCAATACCTGAAAAACATGGGATGTAACTGGTATAAATATACTAAGCTTACCACACAAGCGAATTTAACGAAGGTAACGAATTTAATTTGTCAGTACACCACACCTAGGGTGATACTAACCGACAATGGTAAAGAAATTACTAATAATTGTTACGCAACATATGTAATCAATATCATATAAAGCAAACTTTTATTACAGCATATCATCCAGCAAGCAATCGCAAGATACTTGAAGTTTTGCGACAAATGGCTAATCCTATGCACGGATCATGGGAAGACTGGAATTCTTTACAGCTGCCTCCATTAAAAGTTCCATTAAAAAACTCATCAGTGGGCAAGTCCCCTCAACAGATTCTATTTAACAGACAAACGACTTCCATATGAAATCATTACTGGAAATTTTCCTCCAGCATATAATATGGATGACTACAAGTGTTTAATAACATCCATAAGGTAGTCAGGAATCACCTAAACGGTAGTAGGCAGGGAGATGTTGATCAAACAACATACTCAAGCTGTGAATTTAGATAGATATTGCTGTAGGGGAAAATGTCATGATAAAATCCCCAGAAAGAGTATCAAAGTTAACTCCAAAGTTTGTTGGTCCGTATGAAATAATCGACATCACCATGGAAATAGAAATAAAATAAAAATAAAAGGTATAAAACGGGGAAGGTAGAAATAATGCATGTAGATAGGAGTAAACAGATAAACTTAAATGAACCATCTAAAATATAAACAGCACAAGCACAAGAAATACTAACCTCCACTCCCACATATATGTCTTCAAACACACACGCAGACAAAAACTAAGGTCTGCAACATAAACTAAATAATGACATTTATTTCAAATGGGAAACAAGATTCTATTACTGTTTTTGCTAGGTATAGCGCGTGTTACACTTGCCGAACAAACAGCAGTTACAGCCCAAGTACTGAAGCCAGGTGCGCTTCAGGTGCTTTGGTTGAAAATAGAGTAAAAGTCTTGATAGTGGAAGATTTAGTTACTGTACAACTGAAAGTTCACGGATTGCTAGAAATGCCAGAGATAATTTTAAACCTTGGACAACATGTATCAGACTTACACAGACATATAGAAACTGCTCATGCTCGTCGTCAGAGACGTGGCCTTTTTTTTTAATTTCATGGGTTTGTTGAGTAAACAGTTGTTGGGACAGCAATGGCCGATGATGTCATTGTCTTAGGTAAGAAACTAGGGGAGGTAACTACTGCCTTAAGACAACAGAAAAGAATTGTCATTCAAACTTAAGAAGCTCTGGCCGATGATGTCACTGTCTTAGGTAAGAAAATAGGGGAGGTAATTACTGCCCTAGGACAACAGAAAATAATTGTCATTCAAACTTAAGAAGCTCTGCAACACCTACGACACAAACCCATGAAATAATTGAACGAACTAACTAACCAACTATCTTCTGTGGTAAACGAATTAATTGGAATAATATCTAACATCGAACACATCCAATTAATTAGTGAGTACATAGCAGCCATTGACATAGCTGTTAAGGAACTTAATTATTTAAACGAAGTAGTCATAAGTGACTTGGTAGATACTGGATAGGGTAGAGTAAACTCGAAGTTGATACATCTATGGCAGTCGCAGGCAGCAGTGGAAATAGCTATAAAAACTTAAAAGCTTAACCCTATATTTACCCTATCTGACGTGGAATATTACTACTCTATCATTGGACGCATTCTAACTGAAAAAAGATTCTATTACTGTTTTTGCTGGGTATAGCGCTTTTTACACTTGCCCAACAAAAAGCAGTTACAGCCCAAGTACTTTGGCCAGGTATTTTGGTTGAACATAGAGGAAAAATCTTAAATATTCCTTTAAAGTCAAAAACGTAAAAATTAATATTTGGGAATTACGACCATTTCCAATTAGAGTAAATAATACCCTGCTGGTTGTAGACAAGTCATACATAGTCTCATCTGAAGATTATACTGCCATAGACACTTTGGAAAAACATTCATTGGATGACTGTTGCACATCATACTTACACTTGCATGTACTGTATGTCCTGCTTATATGTTTACTTAGAGTTTAGCAAAAACAAGGCACAGTGTGAACTTTCATTCATAATTCCAGACTCAACTCTTCCCACATCCTACTGCACTTTTAAAACTGTCAGTAATACCACTTCCTACCATGAGCATTTTGGTACTAACCACTACTACTATTTTCAAGAGAGAACAAGTGTAACAATGATTTGCAATGGTAAAGTCCAACATGTTTGGGTGGATTGTTATTATATGGCTCCGGACCATTGTGAGATTAGAAATGAACATTTTTTTTAACTTACCAACTCATCACCATAAGACTTTCGTGTCTACACTTTCGACAGAGTTAACATCCCTTAACCTTGTAGAAAATATCTCTCTAGAAAACATAAATATTGTTTCAGACAAAGTAAAGTTCCTTCAATTTTTTAATGACTCAGAATTTACCTCGACGTTGGATCAATTATTACCTGTACATCTCTCCAGAGAAGTTGTATTTCTTTTTCACATTATCCCTGCACTTACGTTAATTGTTTGTACAGTGTTTTTTTTAGCTGGTGTATACGGAAGGTGTACGCTAGGTACAAACAATTATCTGCTAAAGAAAGGAGAAGGCAAGTGTCAACTGGTAATGATGAGGATACAAATGTATAGGCTAATTACACACCCTACACATTTAGATAGGATGTATTTACCCATAATGTATATTGGACATGTAATATTCATTATTATCTGTAGAAATAATAAAGTCCATCTACAGATTGCATGTATTCCAATAATAATAATATCTTAAATCTTAAGTTTAATAGGGAAAATATTAATAATTAACCCGGAAAGATATGCCAGAAGATAATAATACAATTATATAATAACATGTAAATTATTATAAATGTTCCTTCGAGGGCGAAGGATGGTAGTGGCCGAGCATTGTTCTGGTTTCACCTTCATTAGAGGGCTACTTATAATAACTTACTTAATACTTACTTATATGAATCACTAAGACACTCAGTCTTACACACATCACATGATGCTCCAATACTGCTAACCTAAGCTTGAACGGGAAGAGAACAGGGTACAACTCACTGTGAGACCCACTAACACCTCAGCATATAATGATGTCACAGGGCCTCCTCTTGCGCCCTATAGCTTCAGTTAGCTAGTGACAACCACACCGTTAACAGGTTACATTAGCATATAATCTCTCTCTTAAAGTTAGCACCCTAGCCTAACTTAACCCGTACAATGCTACATATTGTGACTCTGTAGACTAACTCGTGTTATTAATAAGAAGTGAGTAAACTACTTAATCTTGCTTGTATCTTCTCAAACCATATAATTATAGAAAACCATATAATATAAAATCAAACTCCGAAGAGACATCAAAGACACTATAAAGACAAACCAGTCGCCAGCCACCCTACCTACATCGACTCATCTACCTGGAGTAAGTTAAGTCTTTATTAAACCAGAACACCCTTATAAAAACACCAGTTTAAATAAAAATAAGTTAATTGAAATAATATTACGGGTAGCTCGACGTTATGGCACTCCCTTGGGTCAGATCGGCACTGTAGCTAGCACAAAAACAAAATAAATGGTTCTCGTGGTCCTTACCGAATCCCAGTATCAGTTAAACAATTATGCCAGATGGATGGAGAATGAAGAGTCTGTTACAAGTTAATACCTTTAATTATTACTTAAGAATTAATTAAACAATTTACTATCGCCATAAAAAAAAAATGAAAAAAAATATACTGATAAAAATGAACTTTGAATTTTACCAATCTACCGTATTTCCTACCTTACAGAATATAATTAAGAAAAATTGCATATGACCCTGAGAAAGATTTTTAAAAATATATATCACAGGCAATATTATGCCGACAGACTCACTCTAGCAAAAATGGTGGTCACCGTACACTTAGTTCATCTCAAACATAGATGGAATTCAAATTTCTCTACAACGTCGACACCTATGTACGAATAACGAACTTCGTGGTTCCCTACGACTCACCATTTCATACCCACACACAATAAACACTTGTCACAGGAAAATATATACCACAGGGAGACACACCGACAATAAGCTGGACCTGACTGACCAATTATTAATATTTCCTAATGACACAGTTCACTGAATATTTGGCTTGACCTGGACGCATATTCCGAAACTGTTGTTAATTTCGGCACCATCTAAAATATCAGCCAATCAGGAGCCTTTCTCTCGTCATGACGTCACCTCCTATTAACCAATCACACTCCGAAATGTATGACGTCATAGCTTGTTTTTATTGTTATAAGACATTGCACTTTTTCACGGCAGAAGTGATCATTTATTTCTTCATAACTCATTAATTTCATTAAATATTTACTTGGTTCTTTGGTTACAAACAGAATAATGGTAGAGGATTAACATTATAGTAAAAAATGTGTCAGTCCAATAAAATATGAACTAAAAATTAAGTTGAAGTGAAATTAGTGACTAGTGAAATATCCGCCTCTCACGACTCACGAGTTTCCCTTGTGTCATGACGTCATATTCCGATTAACTAATGACTCGCGCTTATCCTCGTCGTGAAATAATAACTAATATAAAAACATTGCACTCCTTTACGACAGCTGTCATTTATTCCTTTATACAGTTATGAGCACTAAGGTATACAGCTTTAGTTGAAGCTTTGAACAGTCCAATTCACCAAAGAAGTACTATAATTATAATAGAGATCTTATTGTGCATTTATTTATGGTCTCTAGGTATTCCAAGCACACCTAAATAGTTATTAGTGCTCGTTACTGTACCTCATTTACTACGTGAAATAATGGTGGGACGATTTTGATTGTAGATAACACTAAAAATAAATGATGGTAAATAAGGTCTGTCTTGTGTTGTCTCTCCCTTTGATTGTACCCAACATCATGGAACATCGAAGTCCCACATCTTTGTGGGATTATTCAATCTCCTGGCAATTTGCACCAAATCACCAACTGCACCGAGTACTGCGGTCTGTGCAGAGTTGCCAACTGGAATTTTCTTAAGGCACTGATTGTTATTTATTTATTACTCTTTATTATGCCACGACTCTGAAATAATTAAAACCACCAAGAAATGCGCAACAAAAACAGAAAAGCAGCTGTCAAATGGGACTAAAGCCAAATTGTAAGAGCTATATTGTTCTGTAAAGTGCCGAATCTAGCTCCAAAAGTGATAAATTGGCAACTATGGGTATGTGGTGCATGCAGCAGATACGTCATGGTGGTAACTACTAAAAAAAAAATTGGATCAGACCTCCATGGATCAGACATTATGCTCGAGAGTGCACTTCTTTGGCTAATATTTATGTATAATAATAATAATGTATTATAATAATCATTATTAGTATTACTATGCACAATAATAATGGGTGTAAGGGTATACGTTGGAGTGAACGACGCTATGACGTCATACCTTTGGAAGAGTGTGATTGGTCAATCGGAAGTGACGTCATAACGAGAGAAAGGCGCCTGATTGGATAATAAATTAGATTTTAGATGGTGCCGAAATTAACAACAGTTTCGGAATATGCTGACCGGACTTGGCAGACACTGCCAGACAGACGCCAACCACAATGGCGTCACCTATGGAATGGGAGATCCGGTGAGACTCATATTAAAAATCATAATTTACACACAAATAAAACCTTCTTCCCAGTTAACACTAACTGACCAACTACAATATATATATATCCCTACTCCTTCACAGTTATTTACACAAGTAATTAACTCAATATCACTCTAAATTACGAAAATAAACTAGGAGACTAATAGAAATGTACATATGGAGTGGGAGATCCGGTGAGACTGGCGGTTATTCCCGTGCGCCCTCCAAAGCACACATAAAGTTCCCTATTTTCTCTACGGTGCACAAAAAAACATTCCTATTTTTCCCTTCTCTACTTCTACTCTTTACATTCTCTCCTCTTATCAAAACTATTCTTCATATAATTCTCTCACTTTCAAAAAACAATACAACACATAACAAGCCTCCATACAGAATATTTTAATATATATAAGGAAATATGACGACTCCCTTCAAATTATCGTTGGAACATATCTGTTAACTCAACTGCTTAATTGTTTGAACATAAATTTTAGAAAATGTGAGGATATAAAGACTGAATCGCTATGAAAATCAAGAGGGGAGTTATTTTACTTTAGATCTCTTCTATAGATTTCTCTTCAACTCGCGTACCCAATTCAAACGTCTTCCAACATACCTCCATAAGTATAAGACTTCCCCACCTCCTCGAAATTCATATTACATCCTTAACCTTTAAAACAAACAACTGCTATCAATGCATAATGACTCAATATCTTAATTAGAACTAAATAAATAATTATACAAATAAATTATACACGTATTCCTATGACAACACAATTACTCATTTTTCTCAGATGTACTTTAAATGTCTAGATCCCATTCTCTCTAGAAAATCCCAGCACTGAAGAAAACGGCATTTTTAAAAGAATAACTAAAGTAAAAATAAATTGGAGCGTTACAAAAGCAAAGCAAGGGTTTCCTTTTCTAATGTGGAATAGTTTCTTTGATACGGTTTAAACTTGGCCGACATAAAACAGACTGGATGCAAGATATCTCTGTCATCGCTTTGCAACAAAACCGCCCCAGCCCCTATATCACTAGCATCCACTTGCAGGCTGAAAGGTCGGGAGCTCGCAGTACTGGCACTGTTGTTAACAGATTCGTTAAGTTATTAAAGGCATTCTGAAATTATTTTGACCACACAAACGGCTTCCTGGGACTGACAAGGTTAGACAGAGGAGCGGAAACATCAGCAAAGTTAGGACAAAATCCTCTATAAAACCCAGCCATTCCTAAGAACCTCATCACTTCCTTTCGGGTTGTTGGGGCAGGGTACTAAATAATAGCTTCCACTTTGGCTTTTACTGGTGCAACTTTACCTTGGCCAATCACATGCCCTAAATAAGTAACCTCGGCTTGTCCCAGCTCACTCTTTAGAAGGTTAACTGTTAGTCCAGCCTCAGTTTTCCGATGGAAGAGTTGCTGAAGACTAGTCACATGCTCCTCCCAGGTGTTCGTGAAGATCACAAAGTCGTCAATGTAGACACGAACGTTAGGCAGGCCACGAGTCACACTATTCATCAGCCTCTGGAATGTCGCAGGGGCATTACGCATTCCAAAGGGCATAACTTTGTATTGGTAGAGTCCGTCTGGTAACACAAAGGCGGACACTTCCTTTGCCTTGACTGTCAAAGGGATCTGGTAATACCCCTTCAGCAAATACTAACTTAGTAATGAACTGAGCATCCCCAATGTCATCGATGATGTCTGTCATCCTGGGGAGATGAAAACAATCAGCTTTGGTTAAACTATTGACTCTCCTATAGTCAGTACAAAGCCGGTGGTTGCCATCAGACTTCGGCACCAACAGGCAAAGAGAGGCCCACTCGCTGGTACTCTGCTCTGCCAACCCATTCTGAAGCAGGAACTCCACCTCACTCCGCAGAGCATTCCTCTTGCATGGATTTACTCTGTAGGGGTGTTGTTTTACGGGCATGGCATTGTCAATCAGCAAGATGTCATGTTCCACCCCTCGGCATGGCTGCGGCACATCACCAAAAATCTGCTCATAAGTAGACAGTAGGGTGCAGATGTCGTCCTTCTGATGCTGTGAGAGGTGTGAAATTTTAGTTTCTGGATTATGCAACACTTGTGAATTTAGCAATGGAGTACATAATTCAAATGATAGCAATTCTTTCTCGTCTGAAGGACTATCTGTCTCGGTTATAAGGACTACAGATCCAATGACCCTATCATGATATAATTTAAGTAAGTTAGCATGAATCTTTCTTTCACTCTTTCTTCTTCCGGGGATTTCTATCCAATAATTAAGGTCACTCAGTTTCTCCTTCACAACAAAATGATCACTATATTTCGATTGAAAGGGCTTACTGTGTACAATGGAAGCCAACACTGAGTCACCTGGCTTAAAACCCTTCTCCACAGCTTTTAGATCATATGTATTTTTCATGGCAGTTTGGGCTTTACTTAAATTACTTCTTGCTAATTCATTAGCTCTCTTTAACAGTTCCCTAAATTTTTGTACATATTGAGGCAATGGCATTTATCTACCCAACACTCTTTCATTACCTCTAAAGGGCCTCTAACGGTATGACCATACACAAGGGAAAATGGAGTAAATCTTAAGGACTCCTGTGGGCATGATCTAATAGCATATAACATAAAATGTACGCCATCATCCCAATCTTTATCACTTTCTATACAATACTTAGTGAGCATAGACTTGAATGTTTGGTGAAAACGCTCAAGTGCCCCTTGGGATTGTGGATGATAGGCAGTGGCTGTATAATGAGTTATTTCTAATTATTTCATTACTTGTTTGAAAACATTCGAAGTAAAATTTGTTCCCTGATCAGACTGTACAAATTTGGGAATACCATATTGGGTAAAAAATCTTAGCAGTACATTGACAACAGCTTTTGTAGTAATCTTTTTTAGAGGAATAGTCTCAGGATATCTTGTGGTCGCACACATGATCGTTAATAGAAATTGATTTCCTTTCTTTTTTTTAGGTATTGGTCCAACACAATCAATAATAACTTTACTAAATGGCTCAGTTAGAGGGACTATAGGCTGCAACGGAGCCTTCCTTAATACCTGGTTTGGCTTACCAGTCATTTGACAAACATGACATGTATGACAATACTTCGCAACATCTCTTTTTATACCGGGCCAAAAGAAGTTAGGAAGAATTTTATTATACGTTTTATTGATGCCTAAATGACCACCAACAAAATCATGTGCGAAACTCAAGATATCCTTCCTGTAACAACTAGGTACAATTATTTGTCTGGTTACATTCCACTCTTCATTAGCTGCAATATCAGCCAACCGAAATTTTCTCATGAGGAAATCATTGTCTAAAATACTCTAAATAGTAACATACTGAAAGTTTCTCAAATTCATTTAAATCTACGGCCCTAGCATATAAAGGCTTCAATTCCGGAACACCTCGTTGAGCTTCCGACAACATATTTCTGCTCACAGGCACGGTATCCACTAACACAGATTCAGTATCGATATGTGAACCAGCTACAGGGGACACAACCTCTTGTGGCAACACAGGTGAATTATAAACCACATCGGTTTGAAACAAACTACCTATACCTGAATCATCATCCTCATCATCAGTAGTACTAGGAACCACATCACATTCTGCTTTTTTCTTCATGTTCCTAGTCACATCACACGAAGGAAATAACTCTGGTATTTCTTTCTCCAATGCTTCAGTATTATTAACCCTAGTAGGAACTGATGCTACTATTGGATTAGGGACTACTTTATTACCTGCAATATCGTTGCCTAGCAAAAATGACACTCCCTCTACAGGCAACTTATCCTGAACAGCAACATTAACACTTTTAGAGACTAAATCTGTTTTTAAAAACACTCTACAGTACGACACCATGACAGCACCACTAACACCCTGCAATACTACTTCTTCGCCAGTCAAAACGTCCTCTATGAAGGGAACAGCACTCTTAAGCAATATACTGCACGAAGAAGCAGTGTCTCTCAAGACACGAACAGGGAAACACTGACACTCACAAACCCTTCAAACTGAAAGGGTTCAAATAACTCTGACTTTGTTTCTGAATGCATTTTACTTGGAATATGATCAATATCATTATTACAAGTCATACTAATCTGCTTACTAGACTTTTGTCTAGCTACTAACCTAGGGCAGTTACCCTTAACCCCTGCAGCTCGGCACCCCCCCCCTCCCTGCCTCACCATTTTTACCCTGCCGCTAGCGTCAAAATTTCTCGATTTCCTCTATATTAACAACGCTCTCACTCTTAACCTATATAGTGTACTGACTTCAATATTGTTTCTTAAATACCTTCAACTCTTCCTCTATCGAATGGTACCATCTGGAGGGCTCTACGATATGTAGTTAGGGAGATATGGCGAGTTGAAGTGGACCATGTTTGCGCGCGAATCAGCAGTGTGTCTTGAGTGTACACGCGGGATTGACTCGACTGCGGCTATAGTGTCCAGTTGGCCGCGAAACTCACTTGTCTACTCACTCGTATTACTACTATTATGTATCGTATGTCATGATTACAACACTAAAAATAGTATGAACACTTGTAGGAATATATCATTGTGTAACTGTCACATAGAAAATGATAAACAAACTGATTTGTACCGTAGGAAACACGTATATTTACCATAACTCTCCCCTATCTGGGCGTGTTTGTGGTGTTATTTTCTTATTACTACCATTCTGTATCGTGTGTCATGATCTATACACTAAATAATAATTTGTAACCTTGTAAGAATATCATTGTATCACTGTCACGTGCATATATTCACTACGGGATTGCTTTACGATCGTTAGGGCTCAAATTCGGACAATGGCAAATACTTAAAAATAGCCCAGCCATCGTGGCGTCCCAGAATCAACTGAGTTGATAGCGGATCGATATTGAGAGTGTGTTTACTAGCCTGCTGATAAGAAAAAACAGCCCTACATAGCCGTAAATGGCGCTAAATAGCTATGACGCTCTATCACGTCAGCCGGACTCAACCGTATGACGGTCTATTACGTCAACCGGACTGCAGGGGTTAATGTATCCAAACTGCTTACAATAGTAGCACATTAATTCCCTTTTACCTGGGGAATAACTAGACGTGGTTGAACCACCAGCCTTATTAGGACCACCTTCACCAGACGAAGGAGAGAAAATCCTAACAGAATTACCACCCAAAACCTTTGAGTCGGCTTTCCTACTCTCTAATTGGTGAGGCGACCTGTATCTAAAGCCTTTATGAGTCAATGCATAATTTTCTGCCAGGGTAGCAGCCCGGACCAAAGATCTAACCTCATGCTCCTCTAAATACGCTTTCACCTCCCAAGGCACCGCTCTCTTATACTGCTCCAATAACACAAGTTCCTCCAATTCTTCACGTGTTTCAACATCATTAAAATCTAACCACCTTTTACCTAATTTCCTCACTGTATGAGACAGTTCAATATAAGACAAAGCATCACCTTTCCCTATACTGTATTTCTAAATGATTACCTATAAAGTTTTGGAGTCAGCTGATATGCATTGAGAATAGATTTTTTAACTACTTCATAATTCTTACTTTCATTAATATCTAAGGACAAGTATGCTGATCTCCCTTTACTTACTAGATTAGTTTGAATTAGGACTGGTCAATTTTTGATATGCCAAGACAATGAGGTGGCGGTCTTCTCAAATTGTAGGCAAAATTCTTCTGGGTCATTTTCATCAAATGAAGGAACTAATCTGGATTGCTTCGTTATATCAAATGTGTCTGAACCCGTCCCATCTGTTGATCTCAAAGTTATGCCTAGCTCTGCTTGTTTTGTTAAAAATTCTAATTTAAACTGTTGTTCTTCAGCTCTCTCCTTCCAGGCTAGCATGTACCAGTCATGTAGGCTTGAACTCTGGACAGAACTGGTAACTTACTTGTTTTATAATCTTGTAATAGTGTTGTTTGTTATTAGGTAGCATAGACGTGGGTGTTTTCTAAGGTAATTGACTTCACAAGTTTCTAAGTTAAGTCTTCATTTATTTACTCTTATATCTATATACACACACAGACAGGGAATGATATTGATGTGCTTCTGTCTGATATAGTAGTGTGTCTCTCTTGGTGAGACAATTATATAATAGCCCTAGGGAGTAAGTTTTAAGTATCCTACCTATTAGTTAAGCTTCACTGCATATATACACTTACAGCTCAAAAGTTGACATACATCTCTAGAGTAATTATTTCCTTATTTTCAGAAGGAAAAGGGGATGGTCTAATTCATATAGCTCCACCCACTTTTCCTTCTCCTACCTTCTTACTCTCTTACTTTCTTATTTACTTTTCCCGACTCTTCCCTACTCTTCAAGTGCTGTTATGACCACTGTTCTTATCATCTGGTAGTCTTACCTATACTGCTAAACTTAATAAGTTTGTGCTATCTAGTTATCTTTATTGGTTATTTGCTGTACGCCGGCTTTCCGGCAGGTAGTCTGATTATATCTGTCAATCATTCTGGTTTAATAAGTTAACCTATCTTCTTGTGACCATTTCTGGTATCTTATCATTGTAGACTACAGTACTTGCCTCATTGTGTACAAGCAGTTCATGTGCACGTTCCTCTTTTACAGCTTCTAACTTCATCATTAACCCCTATGGACCGATTAACCAACATGTCGGTGATAAAGAAATTCGCTCCGAATTACCGAAGTGTCGACATACCTATAAAAAACTGTAGCGAGTAGCTAGTGAGCTGGCCTTGGTAACGATGGAAAGCTTAAGTACTTGACAAAAGATTTGACTGTGGTAATGATGTCTGGCAACTGCGTATGCTGGTGGGTGGAGCCTAGACCTACCCCCACCAACAAGGACCCCACTCACTACTACAGTCCCCTTCCCTCCCCTTGCTACCCCTCCCTTACTCATACAAACCCTCTCCCTCCCTCCTTTTCTGTCCAGACAAAGAGGAAAGTTGTGGATGATATGTTGCCGCATACGCAATTTGCGTATATACGCAAATGTATCTCCTTATATGCATGGGAAAATGTTTGTTGATGTAGTTTATTTTGACTTTACAGTATTTTAGAGTTACATTGAATATTTTAGGCGTTTACATGCAGTATATTACACATAAATACGTACACACACAACCTTGTACACATGGTGTGTACAGTGCGTAGTGCTGTGTATATATGCACACTGTCTCAAGTGGGACGTGTTTTTCTGTCTTGTGTGTGCTATCAGTGTCACACCTGATACAGGACAACTGGCTGCCTGGGCGAACAGTTTATCTGAGAAGCTGATAAACTGGTTGGATGCCTTCATGGAGACGCCAGCCAAAATATACATAGGCCTACACGAATGTATACATGCAGTCGTGTATACACAAGGAGTAATAGTAATGTCGCGTTTTCAAGAAAGAATATTGGCTATGTTTTTCAGACTATTTCTAGCCTATTTACACACACATAGAAGCATAGATGTAACTGTATGTGTTGTATGTTGTATTGTTGGCTTTTCACACCTACTTCAATTGATTTATTGTAATTTACATGGTGTTTTCTTATGTTTCTCGTATTTCTCTGCTGTCTACTATACTCCAGGAGAGTCTAGACAGACAAAATTACACTGAAATACGTTTATTATAATTGAAAACCACTTAGACGCATTGTTTAGGTGTTCATTTACATGTTTACAGCGTACGCAGAGCGTATGAGGTTTTCTTTCATGCGTTTCAGGGGATATTATTTTATTTATTTTCGGACTTTGACGCTTTGTCATACGCAAATGCGTACACCTAGGAGGCTCCCGTTTTCAGTTCTTGGTGTGTAAATTCAAGCTCTATATTTCTGTAAAAAAAAAAGAAATAGTTCTTTAGAGGTTAACAGACCAGAAGGGTCCTCACATATTGCATGTGCACTTTCATCTAAAATCATTTAATTTATCAGTTCCGTTATTACTTTTTCCTGAATCTCTCTCTTCCTCCAAGTTTTCTTACAAGTAATACCCCAATGAGAGCCAAGAACAATCCAGTCTTCCTTACGAAGATGAACACTTTTTAAGTAAGGTACTGATGGGTTCTTTACAAATTTATCCAAGTTAAACTCCATTCTTAAAGTGGAGGATTTACACAGTATAGAATCAGAGACCAACAAACAAAACAGACTAGACCCGAATTTTGAACTATCTCTATAATGTATATATATATACAGGCTTCAGTAATTAATACAAGACTAGGTCATATGGAAAAGTTATGCCCTTCTATCAGTTAAATCGTAACCCCTGGACATATAAACAGGCTGATATTTTAATATATATATATTAAAAAAAAAATAAAAATAAACAACAAACAGAAACATTACACAAATCTCCAATTCATGACCCAAGTCTTACTCCATTACATTCACCCAATATTAACACAAAAACACAACACAATATGTACCCTAATCACTGAGAGACACAGGGGTGTCAAAGTGAAGCCTTATGGGGTGTCCAGAAGGTGGACACCCCAAAGTGATCAGAATATGAGAGAAAATGAGAAAAAAATTAACTTCGGCTCTTGTTGTTGGCCATAGATAACCGTCTTGAGATTTCATTGAAAAATTTGAAATACGAAAATAGATAAAATTTAATATTAGACATATTTTCATAACAGAAAACAACACTCAACTTTTTCGCTTAACAATTGACTGACGAAAACTCCATATTTTCGATTCGATTTCCCGCCAATTTCACAGCGTGTTCTTGTTTTGGTCAACAGCACCCAGCCAGGCAGCCACCAGTATCTCCACTCTCCAGCCATTATTCGCTTGATACCACCTGCTTTAGTGCGTTTTACTACTTATTATAGTATACAGTATTATATAAGGATAACTGCGATGTGAGTATTGGAAGCTAAAGTTGTTTTCTTAGTCATATAACTTAGTGGTAATGAATGATGCAGGCAGATTTCCGTGTACATAATTGTGATTATGAAACCAGGCATTTTAATATATATAGTTGGAGGTATTGGCTACATAGTTTGCCAAGATCTTGGTGTAGTCCAATATTGTAGACATTACCATGCATATTTGGTTGAGTTTATTGATAGCTACTCACTCTACAAATCTCATGAATTGTTAGATTACCATCCCTTGGGTATCAACAGTATATGATTAAAGAAAGGCATTATGTTACCTTAAAGTATTACGTGAGATACAAAGAAGCTAAAACACCTAATAACATGAAATATATTTACAGTATTATTTTTTTTAAATTAGGGTGCTAACAGTTCTAGTTGATGTTGAAGTATATAATATGTAAGTTTACATTTGTATATAATTTTTATATCCTAGAGCTGGCACTATCTTCACCCTAAGCATCATGATATAGCCTACTGTGCTCAAGGAGGTTGTATGTCTAAAATTACCAGTAAAGTACCATATAGTATTAAGCTCTTGTATTATAGATATTATTGTGTTATGTTATAATTAGTACTCTCAACATTGGTGATTTGTTTATGAAAACATCACAGTTTTGTGTGTTTAAGATTACCAGTAAGTGTAAGTACCATTTAGGAGTAAGCTACTGTATTATGGATATTATTCACTGTGGTATGGTATAATTGATATGGTACAGTACTCTTAACTTTATGTAGGCTGTGTACTTTATAACCGGATTTATGTAAAAGCTATTTATATGTACTCCATAACTAATTGAATTATATTATTATTAGATTTAAGACGTGGCTCTCTAATATCACGTCCAGTGTGTAGGGAAGAAGAAAATTTTAGAGATTGAAGAGAAACAACAAGTGCCCGCAGCAATTATCAAGGAGTTTTCACTCGACCAGTTAAGTGAGTTATCAGTGCAGTATTTTGATGCTGCATGGGATGACTGGATTGATGTGGACAGCCTGGATCAGCTGCCAGAAAAGGCAAAACTTCAGGCTACAGCTAAGATCACTTTGCTTGATGGAGTGGTGATAAGTGATCTGGATAAATCTACTGCACTCAATAGGTGAGTACTATATGATCAAGAAAATACTTTAGTTGGATTTGATTTTGCAAAACTAAGATTCCCCCCCAGAAATTCAGGCTAAATTGTAGGTCTGTATCTGTCAGGATAACCAAAATAATTTACACTAGAAGTTCCTGCATATTTAAAATTGCCCCAGTTAGGTCACATAGTCTGTCATGCTTATGTCCCTAATTAATTAGTTACCCAAATCAGAGTGGTATCTAACAGAAAATAAACCAGTAATAACAGCTTGTATAACTTTATTGTTGTTTATATCAGTGGTAGTAAATTAAATCAATGAGAACAAGCATAGATAACTCCTCAGTGAGGTAAGAGATGGGACATGAATCGTACCATGTACTGTACAGTACTTATGAGATTGATATGCCTTCCAAGAAATATTTTACATTCATTTATAATAGTTGACAGACAATCAATTTAGAGCCTGTTATGTACTTTATGATATGTGGTATGAATATCAGTACATTATTTGGATTTTATGTCCTTATAGCTCAGCTGATCAACTGGAATCAAGCGTCCATGTCTACATAGAGTCCACTCCAAGTACAAGCTCATCTCAGCATGGGAGCCATTTGCCAATTCGTTTCCCAATGAAGGAGACAATGTTCAGGAGAGCAGTATGGGACAAACTCACTAGAAAGGTCCCTCTAAATCAAGTAGAAAGCGGCTATGTTTTTGATGGCCTCTATGAAATTTGTATGTTTAATACAATGTTGGCTATACTTACTTTGAATATTTGTTGCAACCTCTTAAGTAAGGATTCAGATAAGTTTCCATTATACAGTATGTTTACACTACTGTATACTGTACTCTTAAGGCTCCCTTCACACCCAGTAGTAAAGTGTATATATAAGCTACTGCTGCCGTGTGTGAAGGGAGCCAGGCAGGTGTGTATTCAACACCCTCTTGGTGTGTACTAAAACCCTAGAGGTGTCATCTTGACACCCTTAAGGTGTGTACTAAAATCCCTAGAGGTGTCATCCTGACACCCTTAAGGTGTGTACAAAAACTCTAGAGCTGTCAAATTGACACCCTTAAGGTGTCATCTTGAAACTCTTGAGGTGTCTGCTAGACACCCTTGATGTAACTGCTTGACACCCTCGAGGTGTCAAAAAATACTTGTTAGTGGCTGATGGTCTGTTTGTATTGTGAATGTTTTTCCCCACAAATAATGATGATAATGGCGACAAGCCAAGACCACTGCCATTGCCTCTTTATCTGTAACACTATACCTTTTCTCACATGAATTAAGCTTCTTCGAGAAGTAACCCAATGGTCGGACTGTCTCGTCTACTTGTACTTGATGCAAGACCCCTCCTACATACTCCTCACTAGCGTCTGTGACTAGTACTAGTGGTAACTCTGGTTGATACTTAGCAAGAATAGGAGGGGTAATTAATTGTTCCTTTAACTTCTCGAAAGCTTCCTGACATCTTTCAGCCCATTTGAACACAGTGCTAGCCCTTGTAAGATTTGTTAATGGTGTGGCAATTTTGGAAAAGTTTGGTACGGTAAAATCCACACATACCGATGAAACGCCTCACTTCTTTTACATTTCTGGGTGGTACTTACTTACTTACTTATTGCCTCCAATTTTTTAGGATCTGGCAAACTACCAAACTACAAAATCACACTTGGTTAGATTTAACTTCACACCCTGTTCACTGAATAATTGAAATAGTTTTTTAATGCGCTGCATTAATTCAGAGAAATCATCAGCCCATATGATAACATCATCCAACTAATTCTTAACCCATCCCTCACGTAATAAAGGTGATAATAGCCGAGCCATTTTTCGAGAAAATATGGCTGGTGCACAACTTAAACCAAAAGGTAACCTTCGAAAACGGTACAATGATACCCCATCTGTGAAAGTGGTTAAGTTCCTACTTTTCTCATTCAATTCTATCTGAAAGTACGGATCTCTCCACTAAAACAATTTATCTGGGTCTGATTAATCCCACTTAAGCTACCACCAATGTAACGATGCTAATTTTGTTCCCTAACTTTACTGGAGGAGGAAACAAATCCACGGCCTTTAACAATAAAAAAAAAATGACACACCAGTGTTTGATCCTCTATCCTTTTGCTGGATCAACTCGGTCTGGAAAAAAAAATGAGTAGCTGAAATTGCCTTGCGAATACCATAAAAAAAAAATCATACAAAGGCAAGTCCAGTTCCTCTTCAATATACGCTGCCACCACCAAACCACAGGTTGATCAGGGGAACCAAGCTATCACACACTGGATAGGTAACGTGGCCTTAACCACTAGGCACGTGTGCAAGCAACCCAGAATTACTTTAACGGGGGTTCGACCAGTGTCTTAAATTAAGTCTATATCTAGGTAGGAACACAGTCTATTTGTTCTATCGGTGACGGAATACTCAACTAATTATAAACTAGTTTATTTGGCACAAGATAAAAATTCACAACAAACTAATATTAGATATATACATACCCCCCCAATCCCCAATCCTAAACCCGCTGTCACTAGAACGGGGACAATCCCGCATTGCGCTAGTGACAGAGCTAAAAAAAAAAAGTAATGCACTTCACTCAAAATCCTTCCTTCCCCTCCCTACTCTTACAAATAAAAAAAATTACATACACACACACACACACATATATATATATATATATATATATATATATATATATATATATATATATATATATATATATATATATATATATATATATATATATATATATATATATATATATATATATATATATATATATATATATCATTAATAAAAACAAAATATGGCCGAAACAAATATGATACTTTATGAATTTAATAATTATTACTGCCAGCAATCTCAAATTTGTACCCTCGTACACCTTTAACTACTGCTCAATACTCAAGGGATTGTGCTTTATGGCTTTCACCACGGGAGACGAAGAGAGACTCTAATTAATAACATATCAAATGAATCAAAATACCCTACCTCATAATTAACACTTGTAGTCACTGGTGCACTATTATACCAGTAAGAGTTACTTTTCACCACGGGAAACGAAGAGAGACTGAGTGTAACCGCATGCTTCAATTCCCGGGGTCACTAACTGAAGGGTTGCGTGTGATCGCCAGCGGTTTTAATATGGAAGTTGGGGAACGAAGTGTTGGCCGAGTTATATGTATTTTGTAAAATTTCCCCACGATAATTACTGATACATCGTACGTCTGCACTATAAGATGTTATTATTCAGTAATTATATTAACATCATAGATAAGAATTGGTGTGCAACATATAGTAAAACAGCAATGGGGAATTTCTGGAACTAATTCGCTAGATGTCTCTGCCGTGCAGTCAATTCATGCGACATGAGCTAAAATATTGGTTTTTAAAATCCCATCAGCATATAAATGCATAGAACCTTGATCATCATGATACTTTTAGAATCCTGCATCGACTTTTTAATAACCTGTATGGATAATTTTGAGATAAGTTGGTTAAATTAGATATTTTTGTTTCGTGATTGTCGACCTTCTGCTATCGATATTTAAAGTAAGGCATATGCCAAGGCTAAAATCTATTTATTTGGACAATACAAATAAATATGATTAAGACTGTACTACATATTATGACGTAACATACCCAATAACATGGTAATATATAGATAGAGTTATTTTTGTGGAGATATTAGTATCTCCTTCACCCAGTGAGCGACAAGGCAAAATTAGCCGAGCGAGACTCGAACCAAAACAAACATCAGCTGAGAGCCTGTCTGGCGTCTGCCTGAGAGTCCTCACTCCTCCTTCAGCTGTTGCAACGTCCAGCTACCGTAGTCCATTGTTCTTATAAAAGAACCAAACCAACCACGTAACAATAACCAAAGCGAGCGCCAGGCGGATAAACACGTTTGTTTTGTTTTGATTCCCTCCACGATTCGACTAATTCGCCAGCACATTCGAGTTGCCTATTCTCAATTGAAATATGTATTTCAATAAACCAGGAAGTTGATCTATGTAATTCGGAGTTTTAACTATCACCTGCATGTTCTTTTTATGTTTATTGTATTTTCATTTACTATGTTTCCAATCAATGGTGTACCTGTTTGGTAATCCCGAGATGGCCAAAATAATCTGAATGCCAATTTCACCAGAAAATCAACCTAACTCCTTTTATCACGAATAGTACTATTTTACCTGTTTTTTACTACTTCGAAAGAATTGTGTAGAAATATATACCATTTAAGCTCGATGCAATTTTGTTTGTGTATAGAATGACTGAAGGAATATTTTATTTTGCTTGTGTGCGCGATGAACCATCGATTGTGATGCCACCTGGTGGCAACCACGAGTTTAGAAAATTCCCCATTACAAGCATAAAATAGTACAGGGGTTGGCAGAATTAATAACATTTATATTAGTTCATACCTGCACCTTTGGCTTAAAACGAAAAAACACTATGTTTCTTAAAGAACAATGCCCTATGTTCAAAATAATGAGAGCAATCAGAAAAGTTTTTCACCTCTAATTATACATTTTTATGAGGCCGAAATCATGCGGGAAAGAGATCACCGATCGAGGACTTCCCCAACTTTGTTGTTAACAATTATTTTATCTGGTGAAAAGTGGCAGTTTTTCTCAGGTTCGTGACGTCGGGAATTCTTTCTCACCTCGTCCCTGCAGTCTTGTGGCGTCTACTCGTGACAAACTAGTCCCTTAGATCCTATATTTCGACAATTCCACTAATTTCTTCCTCCCAGGTGTATTACATAGTTACATTTTATGATTAACTAATATCCTTATTATCCTAATACATTACCTTTATTCTCAATTGAATATAATACAATTTTACTAATATACAGTACACATATTTGTTCTAAGTAAGTTACAATTAATAATGCTGGTATCACAGGAGAGTTAGGTTCATAATTATACATTATAATTATAAAAGCAGGTCATTCCCTGTTCTCAATTAATTCTGTACGAATTCCTAACACTTCACCTAAGTCATTATTTCTCTATCTCTAATAACTATTGGTATTTATCTCCTATCTCTAACTAACAATATTATCTACATCTTACATCCTATTACCTGTATATATATATATATATATATGTGTGAATGATTCATATTGACAAGTATGTTGTGTGGGTGGAAGGTAAACACAGGATAGAGCTTCGAGTTATTTATTTCTCTTACGTTTCGGACTACACAGAGTCCATCTTCAGAGAGAAATGACATAGGGAAGAGGGTACCAGAGCTATATATACCGGTGGTGGCCTACACTGCACCTGCCACTACTTTATCTCACCTGACCTCACCTCACCTGACCTCACCTCACCCCGTCCTTTCTTTTACACTCCAGGGCTATATTGGCTGAGTAACTACACCATTTCATAAATCCTTCCCTATGATTATGAACATTCTTTGTACAAATGTATGCTGCTTCTAATGCCTTCCTCATTTTCTTTTCCAAACCACTGTGAATGATTGATGAACCCTCCCATCCGGGTAAATTATTACATTCTTCAATATGTAGTACCAATGAATTAGCTGTGTTGTGTTTCCTTACATCAGCTTTATGCTCATATAATCTTTTCTTTACACCTCTTCCTGTTTCTCCTATATACACCTTGTCACACCCATTACATGGTATACTATATATCACGCTGTTATTATTGACATGCTTTTCCTTGTTTGCCTGTCATTTCTCTCTGAAGATGGACTCTGTGTAGTCCGAAACGTAAGAAAAATAAGTAACTCGAAGCTCTATCCTGTGTTTACCTTCCACCCACACAACATATATATATATATATATATATATATATATATATATATATATATATATATGTATATATATATATATATATATATATATATATATATATATATATATATATATATATATATATATATATATATATATATATATATATCCTAAATAACACTATACATACAATAGGGGTGTTACATATGTTTTAGATTTTGTGATTTTTACGGGTTCAGATGTGGATATCGCTGAGAATGATCCTCATGGCTTCTCAGGTGCAGTAGTAAAGCACCTGATGGACCATTTCCTTGGGCGAAACCACATCCTGTACACGGATATTTATTACACATCTCCAATGTTGAGCCAGTTCCTCAAAGAGCACAAAACGGAATCCTGTGGCACTGTTCGTCCCAACAGAAAGTAGTATCCATCCTTCCCTTCAACACATCGGGGCAACTGTGTCACAAAATATCTGGCTCTCTACTGGCACTGTGGTGACATGACAAGAGGCCAGTGTACATGCTCACCACCGTGCACAAGGGTGAGATATTGGATTCTGGCAAGGTCGAGCGTGGCACAGGTAACCCCATCCTCAAACCTGATGTCGTGCTTGATTATAACATCAACATGAGACTCGTCGACAAATCAGACATGATGATCAGTACAATCGATTGCCTGAGAAAAACCTGCCAGTGGTACAAGAAGGCGTTCCTGCACCTCATCGACATCTCTGTGTTGAACGCCTTCATACTATACACCCATGCAGCAGCATCAAGGCACGACCGTCACCCTTCGCCAGTCGAAGAAGAAGACGGTCGTCAAGGAGCTTCTGGTGAAATATGCAACCATAGTACCACAGTAGCAGACACATCCACCGGCAGGAGGGCAGCTTGACAGGCTGCATGGACAAGCTTTGTTTAGGCGCCATTACCTAGACGAGCTGCCTACCCTCGCTTCAGGCAGGCCTGCCTTCCGCCGGTGTCATGTCTGTTTGCACTCGACTCGTCGGCCCACCAGGAGAAGAGAAACAAAATACTGGTGTACCGGCTGACAAGTTGCTACTCTGACTATTATACCTTGGAAGAAATATAGATAGCAGGAAGTGTGGGAAATGAAGAAAAGTGACAGTGACACGAATTTATTCATAATAGTGTACATAGTATATAAAATTCGTAGTAATAAGAAAATACCGAAGTGAAAGTGACACAAATATATTCATACAAGTGTACATATTATTATTAGTATGTTGACGTGATAGTGACACACGAAGAGTGTATTTTTTTACTCGTTATTACTCCTAAAATTAATCCCGAGGCACAAAAACCACTCTGGAAGGGTCAGCAATCCACACAACACAGGTTGCAAGCTGCGTTTATACCGTGCGGTAAGCGGTAAGTGGCGCGGTGTTTAGTGGCTCACCCTACACCGTCGCCTCAGCCACGCCACGCGTCAGAACACTTTGCACTTCCGGCGCAAAACATGGTTTACTTCAACTCGCCCTATCTCCGTAACTACACTTCGTAGAGCCCTCCAGATGGTACCACTCGATAGAGGAAGACTTGAGGGTAAGTAAGAAACAATTTTGAAGTCAGTACACTATATAGGTTAAGAGTGAGAGCGTTGTGAATATAGGGGAAATCGAGGAAATCGGGCCAAAAACTAGAGGCAAGCGTAGGCTACTCTCGGCCGGGGTGTAGGGGTTAATGTATGAGAGGAAGAGAAGGGGGCCCAGGACAGTGCCATTGGGTACCCCAGATGTCACAGGAACAGGTGGAGACTGACAACCATCAAGAACTACTTGTTGCTTTCTGGTAGTAAATAATGTTTTATTCCAGTGAAGAAGTTGTCCCTGTATGCCATAGAATTCTAACTTGTGTAGTAGTCTTTGGTGAAGGACTTAGTCGAAGGCTTTGGCAAAGTCTAATACTATGGCGTCACTTTGTCTAATTTTTGTGTCATGGAAGGACTGCAAGATGTCATTAGTAGTTACCAGTAGCTGCGTCTCACACGAGCGTTTTGGCCGAAAACCGTGTTGATTTTCAGTCAGTATGATTTGCCTATCAAAATGTTCCATTATATGTCTATGAATTATATGTTCTAAATTTTGCAGGGTACTGAGGTAAGTGAAATTGGTGTATAGTTAATGGGAAGGGTTCTGTCTCCGGATTTAAAAATTGGGGTCATGTTTGCCAAAAGCCAGTCTTGAGGGAGTTCACCAGTCTGAAAAGTCTGTGAGAATATAACCTGCAGGACAGGGGCAAGAACTTTAGCATTAGTCCTCAATATCCTGCAGGGTATATTATCTGGTCCAGTCGCCTTGTGTATGTTTACCTCAGATAAAAGTTTCTCAATTCCTTATGTGTTTATATGAATGGGAGGGATAGGTGGGTGTGACGGTGTTGGCATGTCTGGTAAGTGTTCATGTTCATGGGTAAAAACGGACTGGAATTGTGTGTTAAGGGCGTTGGCTTTGTCTTGTGTGTGTGTAACCAAGGAATTGTTGTGTAGCAATGTTGTAATACCTGTCGAGTCTTGTTTGCGGGTGACCGGACACCTTGCTACTGAACATTTCGCTCCCGGACACTTTGCTACCGGACAATTCGTTATTAGGACAATTTGCTACTTTGTCATTTCGCTACCATTTAGTACTGAGATAGGACAAGCTGGAGAACTGTATATTCAGGAGAGACCAAGGTAGATTTATATATATATATATATATATATATATATATATATATATATATATATATATATATATATATATATATATATATATATATATATATATATATATATATATATATATATATATATATATAAAGACACACAAACACACACACAGTTCTCATCTTGTTCCCATTGTATTTTCTCTTAGAAGAGGATGGGTTTGAACGTGATTCAGAGACATGTCGAACATGAATCCGAACATGAATGTACTAATGTTTCGAACATGATTCAGAGACATGTCTAACGTGAATCGTAACATGAATGTAGGAATGTTTCGAACAAGCCTCGAAACATACTAATGTTGGATGTTAGTCAATGAACATGGTCAGTCTACTACCAGTCTACCAACGCTCGTCAGCCAACTACTGCTGCTGCATCTGAGGATATATATTTTTTCGCCTCTGCTATCACCCATGGCTCGTTTAGTAACTTCAACAAGAAATGGAAAGAAATTAGTGGATGATCTAAATTATATTTATGATAAACACAAAACGAATAAGGAATATAATTTATCAATGTATTTTACTTATACTACATACACTGGTAGCGAAATGTCCAGTAGCAAATTGTCCTAGTAACGAATTGTCAGGTAACAAGATAGCCGGTAGCAAAGTGTCCGGGGGCGAAATGTCCAGTAGCAAACTGTCCTAGAACCTTCTTTGTGTGCTTTAAAAAATCCGAAGATTTTTTTGTGGTTTTGTGTGTTGTCTGAGAGGAAAGTGGATGTGTAATTAGTTTCTGCTTGTTTAGTTTCTTTCTGTAGTGTTTTCTATATATTTTTGTATTCTAACCAGTGTTCTGTATCGTATCGTTTTGCTCTGTTGTATGCCTTTACCATGTTTCTGTGTAGTCATTTTAATTGTCTATTGTACCATGGCAATGACCGGTTATGTGTGTAACGCTCCAAATTATTCTTTTACTTTAGTTATTCTTTTAAAATGCCGTTTTCTTCGAGTGCTGAAATTTATAAGAAAAAATGAGAAGGTGTATATTTATGAGTAACTAAAGAGAGTTAGATATTGTGAGTTATAGGAATTACGAGTGTAATTATATTGTATAATTATCTATTTAGTTCTGAATTAGGATATTGATTCATCAGGCATTGTTATAAGTTGTTTGTAAAGGTATATGGCATGTCTAACCCCTAAAGGACCGGGCCCGGCATATGCCGGATTGCTAAAATTTCCCAAGGTTAAGGAATTTTCCCCAATTTTTTTTACTCCAGACGTTGGCTACACTGGTTTATAGTAGGATGGGATGCTCAGACCATGGAGGTATAATCTAAGAGGAGGCGGCATGACGTCACAGAAGTGAAGCCAGTTTTCTATTGTCGGCTGTCCTCCCTACCCCCCATTGACTCAAAACATCGGACAGCTGATCACGTCGGACCATCAATTTCACCAACATTCTTTGCCATTTTTTAAGATAATGCTGGCGTGTTCAGCATATGGGTGTACCCAGAGAGACAAGAGTCTTTCTACTACATTTCATATGTATGTTAATTAAGAAAGTCATATAGAAAAATATACGACAGAAATTGACAAATCAACGAAGTGAATTTCATCACCTTCCTCGTACACCGCGACATGTACCCATGTTCTGTAGAATATTAATACTGTCCACATAAACACTGTAAAGCCAAGGCTATTATAGTGTTGTGATATTAACTATTAATGTATAACCTGACGTATATATAGCACTGACAGGGTTATAAAAGATAAACTGGCTGCATGGGGGGACCTATTTGTGCATAAGTTAGGGCTGGCTTGAAGGATAACTCGAGTGTTGAGAGATTGTATTATGAATGTTTTAGCATATTTCATAATGTTTTAAAGATATTTAATTTATAATTGTGTTTACTATGTAGACTATTTGGTTGTTGAGAATTTAGGTGTAAGTTAAAAAAAAACGTAGTCTAAGTTAAGCCAATGTGCGGAAAAAGTTTTTATAATTGTGAAATTACTGCCTGGGACTGATGAGTAAAATTAATGTTTCTGTGTAAATCAGAGTGAACTGAAACTGAGGAAGTGATGACACACTTTATGCAGTAACATGCAGCCATCATTGTAAGATTCCATGTGGCTTATAAGTGGTAAAATATGTTTGATACAAGACAACACACCTGAGTGTCAACTCAATTACATGACAGTTCTGGGTGTTACACTACACATCTCTTTGTCACGGATTGATCCGTGACGTAACATAACGTACGTAGTAGAATGCTATTAAATATATATATATTAACAAAGGGATACCACGTGGAGTTCCTCAGGAAGCAAGGAGTGGTGAACCCAAGTGAAATAGAGGTGTGCTAGGTACCTGGTAATTAAGGAAAGGTCAGGTCAGGTCAGGACAGTCACTACCCATTCACTCCATCCCGTGTCTGAAGGCATTGCTACAATTTTTGCATTAATATTTATGCTATGGGGGCATCTATTACTTATTAAAATTGATTTTGAAGTGGAAGGGAATCATTTGCAAGCAGTTGCATGTTATGGGAAAAGTGATTTGCATGTATAACTAGGTATGAGTGACAATATGTAAACGTAGTCAAGGATTAGGCCATACGAACACGTAGATACTGGACAGTCTATCATGAGTCACTGGCCAGGTAGAAAAAGGGTAATTATCCCTACCACCCATGTCTTGATTTTGAGAAATACATTCAGTTGGTACAACCACACTCCAGGACGAACACCTCGTATCCAGCCCTCCTTGCCTTGCCTGGGGGCCTATAGTTTTAACGTAACGTCGAAATTGTTTAATTACTTTTTCACAAGGCTTATTGTTAATTAACTCACTATTCATTCGCTAGACGAGAATCAGTAAGGTGTCATTTTACAGGTGAGGAGAGGGCTGGCCGGAATTTACGAGTGTGTGTGTGTACGAGGGACAGTAACGAGTGTGAAATTGACATTGAAATATACCAACTGGGTTGCTTGATTTCCATTACTATTACGATAACGTAATTACCGTCTCCTGTGTGTGCGAGGGGAAGTGCTAGCTCGTGATAAGTATATTAAAGTAAAGTAATATTACTGTCCACGTGTACTACGAGCGACTGAGGGAAGCACATGTAGAGAGGAGCGACGAGGAGTAAGTACATACATAGCTATCTATTAGAGCGTGAACGGAAGTGTGTGTGTGTGATTTTTTGATTGAATTTAATTATTCATTTGTTGGCTTGGAATTTATTTAATAAATAGAGAAAAATTATCATTTTGTTGTTGTGATTGACCATTATTGCATGCTCTATAATCATACATATATAGCAGGACGAACCCAGAAATAAATTTATTGTGTTGGAGGGAAGGATACAGGGATTATAACTCTGGGTAACTCGCTGCAGCCAACCAACGAGATTACATATTTACCAGTAAGGTAAGCTTTGGTAATTTATTATAAAGCTACATTTATTGATATCACAGTCCACCCCCACACTCTTCACTACACATCACATATCTCCAGTAGGCCTACCATATACACATCTTCACTACCCTATTCACATCTTCAGTACACTATACACTTCTTCACTACACACACATCTCCATTACCTTAATTATACACATCATCACAACACACCACATCTTCACTACCGTATTACATATCTTCACTACATTATACACATCTTCACTACACTATGTAGGCTACATTTTCACTGCAGATCACACATCTTCACAGCACACTGAGGTGGCTACAACGCAAGGAAATTTAAGTGAAAAAAGATGTAGTTTGTTGACAGGCAGACAATAAAATATTATTACTATCTGCTTGTCAACAAACTATAACTTTTGCTCACTTTCCTTCCTGTTGTAGGTAGCCTATCTCGCAAGTAGCGAGGCATACCAGATTCACGTGTGGTCATCTGTACTTGTTGTTATTTCTCTGTAACGTTATAATACGGTCTGTGGGTTGGTGTGTAAGCTATCACCTTCTCTTTTACTATACTTTTTGCATAAAATAAACTATTCATTCATTAATCAATTCATTCTTTCATTCATACTCCTAGGAAAAGTTTGCGAGCAGAGGTAATGCTCTAGCTGGAAACAGCGATATTTAATGGGTTTAAGTACAGCTCCGGACTGATCAATGGTCCACACTTCTTCCACCCTTGCCTTGGTGTTGGCCTCAACGGATATGGTATCACTGACAGGTGGAGGGGGGAGGGGAGAAATGTGGGCGGAGTTATATAGGGGGGGTAGCGTTACCAATGTTGAGCCATCCAGAAATTTGAATCCCGAACCACTTGTGATCATGGATGTGAACCACTCACTTGAAGGTGGTAGGAGAGGAGGGGTTGGGTTGGGGAGAGGGTGGTAAAGCTTCACCAGTGATCGAGATGGAGAGAATTATTGGATCAAGTAGCTAAAGATTATAAACGAACAAAGCTGACTGTCGCCTTTATTATGTTTTCTTCTTTATTATTTGAAATGAATCCATATTTTACCTAATATAATTAACAAGACACCAGTTTTTGATGACTAATATATCAAGCGATGCACCACCTACTCAGTGTTAAGTTACATTTCAAGTAAATCCTTTATTTTTATCCTGTATCATTCATGACATTTTCTAAGAAACGTTTATTGTGTAACTGGTTACCAAAGGATAATAGTTATAGTGTAAGATGTTAATTACCCAATTACTACTCCATCTGTTCTTCCTCACCCCGTCCTCCCTTATTCAATTCACTGTTTCCTCTCCCTCCATCCCACCATTCCTTTACTCTCCAGCTTACCACCACCACCATCATTCTGTGTGTTGCTGCATAATCTGTTAATGCGCAAACACGACCACAATAGAAATAATAGTGATATCTGGTATGCAAATACAATCCGTTATATATGACGAATATATTTATTGCCTTTATTTATTTATCTGAGGTCAACATCTAGGCCAGCCATTCAGATGCCCAGTGTTAGTGAACCAATCACAACATTTAGAGGATATTGTGTCACAACTATTGTTATTACTAATTAAAATAGGGAAAAATTGAAATCAGACATTTATTGGTTATTGTTTATATGACTTTGTCAATTTGTGAAATCTCCACAAGTCCTCGTCACGAAGCATTCAAACCCATAATCCAACTGGGTCTGTAGGCACCACACTGTAATTATAATAACCACAATAATAATAACTGTTAACTTATTATAACCTGAAGTTTATACTTCAACCTCACGTTTCCATTAAGCATGTGTAATGTTTGTTTTGTTGTCTTATTATTATTATAAGCACCTATATATGTATTGCTTTAGACCCTTAGCCACGATGATACACAGTGTATACACTATTATACACTTCTATGAAGATATTAAGGCTTGAAATACTGTAGATTACATATTTCATTTCATTACTCATCAATTGACAGTCTCCAGTCGCTCGGACATTGAGGCACCATGCCTCCTCACTGTATAATATATATGGTTTTCCCCGAAAAATCTCCCACTGTGTTCTGGTGTGACGTAGCAAATCTGCTGTGGTTCTCTGTCGTTCTGGCTCCCACGTGTTAACGATAGAACCTTCATACATTTTCTATAGGGTTCATATCGCAGTCTTAAATAGACAAATCTATCACCTGCAAATAATCATGAGCAGTAAACCATTTTTGAACTTTCCTCGCCATATGGATAGGGCATCGGTCGTGTATAGGACAGATAAGGGTGAGTAGTTGAAAAGAAATTAAAAACATTTAGAATATGGGCTTCATTATATTGCATTTGATCGATCTATTAAACAAAGACACTGTCTGTTGTTCACCCCCGTAGAGAGATACTGATTATAATTATTATCCTTTGGATATTAAGCAACAAATAACGGAACCGAGACAATTAATTTTCTGTCTTCAGCTTTACCTGTATTCTAGTATAATATACTGTGTATATAATGTTTGATATCTACATGGATCTTTCTATCTATCTCACTTTACGGTGGGATGTATATTCAAAATAATCACGATAGGCAGGGAAGAACAGAGTATGGGGAGGAAGGTAACACACACACACACACACTTCCTCACATGCACGTGCGTATGTAAGGTTTATATATATATATATATATTTTTTTTTTTAATTTAAATGAAGATATGTGTAACATGGGTGAGTATAGCTTGAAATAAATGATGACAAAGAGAAGACTGGAAAGTATATAATTTATGGAGATGCCTTCATCTAATTACATAAAACACTCTTTCTTTGATAGCCTACTCAATGTTGGTAATAATTTTATATACGGTACACGCACACTTTCATGCATGCACAGGGGGATCCGGGAATAGGATATAGAGATAGATAGATATAGATGATGTACTAGGACATATCGCATCACTTCTCCAGGCACGAATGGAACACCCCAGAATCATTCGTAGTAATGCCAATACTCACAATACTGTATAGTCAAAATTCTTAAAAATAACAACGGATTCAGACTTGAAAGGTGAGACCATCCTTAACAATAATACAATGGTTACGAGTAACGATATCATAATATGCCTATCGGAGCAGTTTGTTTGTATGTGCATCATCGATCATGCAGTGTAATTAATACACAGTGCTAGTGAAGGTGTAACAACAACCCCTGCACCTCCATTATACAGTCATGTGGAAATATTCGGACAGAACTGCATTAACTTGTAAGTAAAAAATAATAATAATAATAATAATAATAATAATAATAATAATCAGCTTTATGTAAGAGAGCGTAGCCGAAACTCTACCAATCATTAATTGGGAAACGAACCTAGATTAAAATAAAGAACCATAAAATTACTATTGAGGGTAGGTAGTCTATG
>JAWZYT010000580.1:0-102500 GCA_034508575.1 Petrolisthes manimaculis | reverse complement strand
CTTTTATATGAATAAATGAATTGCTGGTTCGATTTAAATTAAAAAGATTCATTATCATTATTATTATTATTATTAATAATAATGTCCTAAGCGTAGTGGACATCAACAGAAATGACTTATTAAAAGAAATCTCCTAGCCCCCGTTCATATCCCAAATTCAGCCTCAAACCACCCGAAATAGTCGATATTTTGGAGTCCCAGAAGCGATCTGTACATGCTTACTCAGTGCAAGAATATTTTCAATATACTGTACAGGTGCCAAAAGTCGATACGTGCATGCATCTTCTGTAACCGTTTATATCCCAAATTCAGCCTCAAAACACCCGAAAATTTAATATATTTGGGTTTCAGAAGCGATCTGTACATGCCTATTTATTGCTAGAATAATTTCAAAACAAAGTCCCAAAACATGCTGATATTTTAGGTGCCAAAAGTAGATATGTGCATGCATCTTCTGTTTTATTTTCTGTATTGCAATTGCTACGTACCTTGGTTTACAGTATGTTCACATGAAATTACCCAGTTGTATTTGCTGTAGTATATATTCATTGTGTGGGTTTTGTGTTGGCATGATTTTTTTTTTTTTTTTCCCGGTTAGATGTATTCTGAGTCCTATTTCCTCTGCTTCTATGGGGTATCTTCCGCCTGTAGGTGTGCTGAACGTGGTGTACTGTACTGTTGTTTCTTTATCTGTTATATATATATATATATATATATATATATATATATATATATATATATATATATATATATATATATATATATATATATATATATATATATATATATTATTTTTCCAATTGTAGTATCTATTTTGACAACCATAATATAATAATAACCTTTTGAGTACATTTATCTCTAATTTTGTACTTGATGTTTCTTTGCATAGCTATTGCTACTCCATCACTTGGCTCATTATCTTTATCAAATTGTTGTACTTCATAAATAAGACCTATTTCACAAAAACTGAAGAAAAAAATATTACAAAGGTGAAGTTGTTTACTTCTATGGAGCGAAAATATCACGAGAGACCGTCCGACCCGCGGGCTCCTCCTTGATTGGTCAAAATAGGGTGCCTCTGATTCTGCAGCCACTACTTAAGGCTTTGATGACGGGTTTCGGCATATAACCTTTTTGCGCTCCAGAGCCGGATCGAGAAGAGGAAGAAGAAGAAAGAAGAAAGAAGAAAGAAGAGGACCAGAAGAAGAAAGAAGAGGACCAGAAGAAGAAAGAAGAAAGAAGAGCTACCACCTACTCACCTACTTGCCAGCTTACTTACCTGCCTGCCCGACAGCTTGCCTCCCTGCCTGCCTGCCTGCTTGCTTGCTTGCGATAGTCGTCATTAAGCGGTCTTACTCTCTCTCTCCTTTCCCCCTCCCCATTTCTCTCTCTCTCTCTCTCCTCCCAACGAAGTCTGAGTTGTATTGTTGTACTGATCTTTGGCCCACGGTTGGTGTGGTATTACACCAGCTGCTGTCGAACCAGTATTTTCAATTCATCTTGTACGGGTTTAAGGGATCTTTGCCTTGTACAATTTTCTTTATTATTTCGTCCTGGTGGAAAAGACCTACAGCACCTTCGCTCTGCTGTATTCGTCTTGGAAGCCCCAAAGGTCCTCTATTGAGGAATTGCACTACCTTGGACAGGACAGCCACTCTATCTACAGCTACCACTGATCGCTCTGGTCAGCTGTAGGCTGGAGTGGTACCCCTCATCTTTTCTGCCTCTTACTCCTCCTGACACTCACTGATAGCTCTGAGTCTTGTCAGAGGGGTGGACGGCCCTCCTTACCTACACTAACCCTCCCACACCCACATCCTCTCACCACCCCACTCATTCCCCTTCACCACTCCACTACATCTTGATCAACACCATTGCATCCCTCATCACCACTATCACATCACTTCCACACCATAAATCAATTCATGTCTAACTATGAGCCTCCAGGTTAGATTCAAATTTGTTGGGGTTAATCCCCCTGACGACCTTCCCTCTTTCCTATATAGCATTTCTAATGTGCCTTATGTGCGCGCATTTGTTGCTACACACAACACTTTCAAGTTGCAACTTGCCTCAGAAGCTCACCTGAGTGAGCTTCTCAACCAAAAAACCATAGACAAAATTAAAGCTAGAGGATTCGACCTAGTCGAGTCCCCTCAACTCAGGGCAAGTTGCACTGTAATCTGCAAGTTTGTGGACAGAAGCCTCCTTGCCAAACCATCTGAGAGCCTTAGTTCTGAAATCTCAGACAAAAACAACATCACAGCTTCCATATACAAGACAAAATTTTCATTAAAGATTAGGTGCGCCACTCCTCAGGAGGCCAATAAACTCCTCACCAATGGGGTAAAGGCCTTCTCCATCTTCATCCCCTCTCATTTCTGTGAGCTGGACCAATGGTTCAATATCATTCAGTGTCATAAATGTTATAAATATGGGCATGAGACTAAAACATGCAATGCATCTCAGATTTGCTCCAAGTGCAGTGAAGAGGGCCACTATTACACTCACTGTAGTAAAAACTCAATGACCTGCCCAAACTGTCAGGGTTCCCACACTGCCATCAGTGGGGAGTGCCCCACCAGGAAACTACTAATAAAAGATGCTAGATTGAACCATGGTTTAGCTCACACTCATCCTACCAACACACCTGCCCAACCTACCTACACCACTACCAACACACCTGCCCAACCTACCAACACACCACATACCCCAGCTCTCAGTTATGCAACAGCAGCTAGAGCCTCTCTCCCCCCCACCCTTATACCCCCACCCCCACCCTCCCATTCCAGCCCAACACCACCTCCCCTTATGGACCCAACATCTTGTGCAAGGATGACAGGATGCATCCAGGCTGCCTACCTTAAGGCAGGCCAGGATTTTCAGGTTTTCTCTAAACTACTGCCTGAAATCCTGACCTACAACAACCTCCCAAACATTAAGATCCCTCCATCCTGGCTGGGACAACAACAACCTCCCCCACCACCGCCAACCCCTAATGCTCCCCCACCCCACCTCCCCCCTCCACCTACCCCAGTCACCCTCCCCCCTCCACCTACCCCAGCCACCCTCCCCCCTCCTCCTACCCCATCCCCAACCCCCCTAGTCTCACAACCACAAACAAACACCAACTCCCACCACCACTCTCCAGACCCTGCTCCACGCAGACGCCAAAATACCTCCCTCTCACCTGTGAGGCGCTCAGTAGCCATGCCCCCCCCTAAGACACCATCAGACCGATCAAGGTCGACCTCTAAGAGGACCACAGTAAGCCCTCTCTCTGGACCTCAACCAGAGCCAGAAGATGCCCCTCCACCAAAAAGACATAACTCACATGACATACACATACATAAAACAATCAACATAAAACAAAAGACACACAACACAAAACTCTCCCCATCTCCCACAAGAGTTACCACAATTAAAGGCAGTGATGCTTAAGGTCATACAATTCAATATAAGAAACTACTACACAAACAGACATTTACTCTCACATCTAATACAAGAATACGACGCAGACATCATACTTCTTAACAGCACATGTACAAACCACAGACACACAATAAAACACTTCACATACAAATCATATCAGACTGAGGGAGCATACGACGGAGTTGCAATTCTTGTCAAAAACACCATCAAACACACACTAATACACCGCAATTGGTCCTCTACACATTTCTTAGCCATAAAAACATACACAGACCTAGGACCTCTTGTCATTTCCACAACATACACCAGACCATACACACATATCCCTTTCAACGACCTGAATTACATATTCAATCATAACACTCCAGTACTTCACATAGCAGATATGAACGCCACACACCACGCATTACAACACAACAACAACAACAGACACGGTACACAATTATACACTCTCATGCAACATAAAAGACTTAACTTTCTCGGCCCAGATTTCCACACTACCTACACCAACAGAGGAACTGGCAAACCCGATGTTGCCATCACAAACAGACACTTCAACATGTTCCACCACCACATACAACCTGGCCCCCATTCGGGGTCAGACCACATCCCAGTCATCTATTACATCTCTACAAACCCTATACTTATACCAGCAACAAAACATTTCAAATACAAACAAGCTGACTGGGACACATACAAGCACATCTTGGCCGAGGAAAGATACACCACAAACTACGAAAACAAAACCATAGCAGACATAGACACACAATGCCAACACATACACAACAGTATACTTCAGGCCGCTGAAAGGTCCATACCCAAAACAACACACAAACCAATCTACTCTTTTAGACCCTCCATACGTACACAACGACTCCTCGTATGCTTCCGAAACCGCTTCAACCACAACAAAAACATGTTACACACACTAGCCCCAATACGGCAAGACCTAACCTTCCTCCGAAACCACATCCTCAATAGTCTCGAACACGACCATCGCAAACATTGGACACACATAATTAAAGAGGCTGAATCTCACAGAATTAATAACCCACGGGAGTTCTGGTGCCGGATCAGGCGGCTGAAGGGTGTCCCCAGGGAACACACTCACCGCCTGATTGTCAACAACCGAGCCATTACAGACCCCGTGGAAATTACACACGAATTTAAATCACACTGGGAAAACATTTACACACCACACCCACCCACTCCAACTGTCATTCAACATGTAAACAACATTAACCAACATATACAAAACATGCCACTCATGATTCAGCCCGACACACCTATACACTTGCATACACTAGACCCAGAACACCTTCTCACAGCCCCATTTGATACTGACGAAGTCAAGCTCTTGCTCCGACATGCCCCTAAAAAGGCACCGGGTGCGACAGGCATTGGTTACAGACTTGTACACAACCTCCCTGACAAAACCATTGAAGCCATAACGACATTATTCAATGCCTGTTTAGCAACTGGTTACTTCCCTGACGCTTACAAAAAAGCCACTGCTACTTTGATCCCAAAACCAGGTAAACCCAAGACAAACCCTGCAAACTACAGACCAATAAGCCTTCTTGAGACAATAGGGAAAACACTAGAACGACTCATTAACAAACGACTACGACTACATCTCGAAGACGACGAACTACTGACAGAAAAACAATTTGGTTTCAGACCCTATCGCTCCACACAACAAGCACTAAATATAATCACCAATTACATACACATAAACAAACATACTCCCAGACCCTACAAAATCGCACTTGTGACCAAAGACGCAGAGAAGGCTTTCGACAAAGTATGGCACGAAGGTCTGAAGTACAAAATCTGCACGCAATTTAACTTTCCCATAATAATTCAGAAACTCCTTTGTAATTTCCTTGATAACAGATTTATGCAAATTAAATTTCAAAATAATTTCTCGGAATATTTTCCACTGCGAGCAGGTGTGCCTCAGGGCTCAGTCCTATCTCCCACCCTCTACATCCTCTACACAAATGACATGCCCGACCCGATCCACGCTGACTCACTCACAATACAATACGCAGATGACGTAACTCACGTGACTAGGGCAGGCACACTTGATGCCCTGACAACCAAGACACAGAAAGAGCTTGACAGTGTTTCACAATGGGAGTCACACTGGCGGGTTCAGACTAATCCAACCAAATCCCAACTCACATTCTTTAATATTAAAACTCAAGCTCCTCGTCCACTTACCCTCTCCTCACATGACAACATCCGTACTCCCATCCCCATCTCCAATACCTGCACTGTATTGGGGCTAAACATCGACAATCACATTCACATGCACAAACATGCATTAAGCATCACTGTCAAAGCAAAATATCAGTTGGGCAGGTTACAACGATTTTATAACACAGA
The DNA here is from genome assembly GCA_034508575.1 of Petrolisthes manimaculis. Taxonomy (NCBI): domain Eukaryota; kingdom Metazoa; phylum Arthropoda; class Malacostraca; order Decapoda; family Porcellanidae; genus Petrolisthes; species Petrolisthes manimaculis. The sequence goes on along the minus strand of JAWZYT010000580.1, from coordinate 96,677 downwards.
CACCAAAACAAAATTACACCTTTACAAAACACTCATACGCCCTCTCATCTCATATTCACCCCTTTCAGTATCACTCACTGCCACCACACACCAAAAAAATCTACAGATAATTCAGAACAAGGCTCTCAGATGGGCACATAAAACACACTGGCAGGACTTCACCACAAACGAAGAAATACACGCAATCACAAACATGCCACCAGTCAACACTTACCTACACTACCTTTCAGAGAAACAAATAAACAAACTCACAGACGGCCTACAACACTACATTGACAAACTCAACGCCATAACTCCACCTAGAAGACAATACGCAAACCTTTTCCATGCAGATTCCAGGCCACCACCCATACCTACTTACACCTACAGATAAAAACACAAACACACCATTCTACAGACAAACATTAAAACACTCAATTCACAAACAATAAACACCAGCTGTCCCTAATTCTTCCCTGATTGACTGATATCTCATCACTCGGGGAAGAAGTGGGGAGAGCCAGACACACACGCACTTATGCTTGCACTGACTCACATAACCCATACTAATCAACAACCCCCACCCATCCTTCCCACATGCCTGCCCACTTCCTACCCTAAAATCCTTCCCTTATCCCACTGGCTCCATTAATGACTCGGATCTATTTCAATCATACCTATTCCTCTTCAATTTTTTTTTTTTTTTTTTTTTTTTTTTTTTTTGTCTCACATTCCATCACCTCAGCACACACCACAAGACCATTTCTACCCGCCCGCCCTTGCCTCGTCCTACATCCTCTTTCCTGAGTATAACAGTCTATTACCTACTTCCTTTTCCCAACCACCTACCAACGCATGTTGAGTTAAGCCTCGGCTCTTTTTCTCCCACTAAAGCTCACTTCCTCTTGCTTACTCTTGCTCTATCCCCAACCTTCTTTCCCCCACTTTCACTACTTCACTAAGGTTTCGGCATTATCTGTTCTTCGACAGACCTCTATATCGACTCATCTCAGTAACCATGTCTGGCCGAGGAAAGGGAGGGAAGGTGAAGGGAAAATCAAAGTCTCGCTCAAGTAGGGCTGGTCTTCAATTCCCCGTGGGTAGAATCCACCGACTCCTGCGTAAGGGCAACTACGCCGAACGCGTCGGTGCAGGCGCTCCAGTCTATTTGGCTGCCGTCATGGAGTACCTTGCTGCAGAGGTGTTGGAACTGGCAGGCAATGCTGCCCGAGACAACAAGAAGAGTCGTATCATCCCCCGTCACTTGCAGCTGGCCATCCGCAATGACGAGGAGCTCAACAAGCTCCTGTCTGGCGTTACCATTGCTCAGGGTGGCGTTCTACCTAATATCCAGGCTGTCTTGCTGCCCAAGAAGACCGAAAAGAAGTAAGGTTGCTCTCTGTCCCCAGAAGCCTCCTTTCCTCCTCTTCCCAAGTTATAGATCCGGCTCCTTAACGGAGCCACACTTGCCTTAACAAAGAGTTTGATAATAGACAAGCTACTTATTGCCTTCAATTTCTCTACGCAGCAAAATCCAAAGGTCAACCGAGTAAGTAGGGAAATTGATATAATAAATGCTTTTGGGAAAATAATAACCTGTTAATCATCAATCTATAATGCCTCTAAGAAATACGAAGATGGGTAGTTAATAAATGTTAGCACGTCTGGTAATAAAATGTTAGGGCTAACGATAGCTAGTAGGGGATATATTGATCACATGCTTATACATACTGACTCACATAAGAAAAAGAAAAGAAAAGAAAAAAAATATATAGGGCGCTAATCTGAATAAATGAAGTGAAAAAGATTTTTTTTTTATTGGCGTTACTATGAATAAATGAATTGCTGGTTAGATTGGTATTAAAAAAAAAAAAAGGCTCTCTTTTACTTTCACACATACACATTAATTGTATGCTTATACATACTGACACACATAAACACTCTTTAATAAATTAAACGCACTTAAATTAATACTTACACACAAAACCCCACTTCATTCAATTTATACAAATACACACATAAACCACCTTAAAACAAGCAAATTTGCACACACACTCGTACGCCTATCCTTACACACGCACATATTCTTTACCCGTCTCTCCTCATTAAATGAATAACCTAGGAAAAATAAAAGGAGGAACTACAAAATTATCATTGAGGATAGGCAGTCTCTCCTAACAGAGTCCTATAATTATACCTTCCATACTCTTTGTTTCTACTTCGTCTGCCTACCGCACCACGATCCCTATAAAGCCCGTCTCACATAATAACACCACCAAAAAGATAACCAGCATTAATGCATGGCCTCACTCAATTTTGTCCATAACAGTTCTTTCAAGTCTAAAATGTTGTGGCTCCTAATAGGAGCCGATTGTTGACCAAATGATGCTTTATTTGGAGGAGGTGTACTTGGTGACAGCCTTGGTGCCCTCAGACACGGCGTGCTTGGCAAGCTCACCAGGGAGCAGGAGCCTCACGGCGGTCTGAATCTCCCGACTGGTGATGGTGGACCGCTTGTTGTAGTGTGCCAGGCGAGAGGCCTCGGCGGCGATTCTCTCAAAGATGTCGTTCACGAAAGAGTTCATGATCGACATGGCCTTAGAGGAAACACCAGTGTCTGGGTGGACCTGCTTCAGTACCTTGTAAATGTAGATACTGTAACTTTCCTTCCTCTTGCGCTTCTTTTTCTTGTCTCCTTTAGCAATGGCCTTCTGGGCCTTGCCGGCCTTCTTGGCAGCCTTTCCAGAAGTTTTGGGTGGCATGTCTACCTAGTTCCGTGGGGAGTTTGTAGTCGGACCGATGGCGATGGCGATGGTGATTAGAGTTAAGAATAGAAATTAGAGTTGTGAAAGATATTCACAATAAGAAAAAGATAGAAAATGAAATACAGAATGAGATAAAAAAGATTCCGGGCTCAACCGGATTGCTATTCTTTTCATATTCATTTTTTTTTTTTTTTTTTTTTTTTTTTTTTTTGAAGGGCCAATTCCCCTTATTGGGTTTTGGTTACACCTCATCTTTTTAATTATTATTAGTATTGTAAATGATGGTAATCTAATGAAATACGGAAAGAGATAAAAAGATTCCGGGTTGACCGGATAGCTATTCTTACACATATATACATATATATACATATACACACATATATACACATATATACACATACATATATATATATATTTTTTTTTTTTTTTTTTTTTTTTTTTTTTTTTATTATTATTTTTTTTTTTTTTTGCTTACATATAAATATTGTTAAAGTTCATCAATTACATTACTATCAACATTATTATCATAACCATCACTAATTTAATAAACATACATACATACATATACACATTCACACACACACATACATACACAAATTCACACACATATATATATATACACACATACACACACATATACATATATATATATTTTATATTTTCATTTTTATTTATTTACTTATTTTTATTTTTATTTTATTATTTTTTATTTTTGTTATATTTATCTATTTTTTATAATTTTTATTGAAGGGCCAATTCCCCTTATTGGGTCTTGGTTACACCTCATCTTTTTAATTTTTATTAATATTGTAAATAGTGGTAATATTTTATTATAACAATGTATAATGAATAATATATTGTTTACATTATAGCTCTGTAACTCAACGGAAACCAATTGTTTTGTTTGAAATTATTTTCTTCTTCTTCTTCTATATTGTGTAAATTATTTACAAATTCGAATGTTTGAACATTATTCCATATTGATGTAGCTCTTTCATCTAATAAATCTTTTATTGTTTTTAATCCTGCTCTTTCATGAAGTTCGTTATTTGTTACTTTTTCTGGATATTTTATATTGTAAATATATCTTAAGGCTTTATTTTGAATTATTTGCAGCTCATGTATAGTAGTTTTTTTCATTCCATTTATAGGGATTGGGGGATATTCTAAAATTGATCTTATTAGTGTCAAATATAGTTTTTTCTTATTTTTTACTTTCAATTTAACAAGTTTATTTATTTCTAGAAGTTTAATTCTTAATACATTTAGTTTTTCTTTTATAAATTTCCTGTAACCAGTTTTTGTTATTTTCAAACCAAGAACTTTACCTTCATTACTATATGGGTATACGTCTCCATCGACTGTTATAGGTGCTGAAATGTTTCTTCCTATTGGAATAATCTTAAATTTTGCTGTGTTTGTTTGTATTTTCCATTTATCTTCATACTTATTGATGTTCTCAATAGCATTTCTTGTATGTATAGCTAATAGTTCTTTAGACTTCCCTGGGTAACTAACAATTTGGGTTACATCATCAGCAAAAGTTATGTATTCACTATAAGGGGATGGGCTTGGCATGTCAGAGGTATACAAAATAAATAATGTTGGTGATAAACATCCTCCTTGAGGCACTCCACTTTCAGTTTCAAATGGAGGTCCTAAGTATTGTCCTCTATATATTTGAATTTGTCTGTCTGACAGGTAATCACAAAGTATTATTTTCATATAAGATGGTAAATTAGTTTTTAGTATTTTGTATTTTAGTCCATTATGCCATACCTTATCGAACGCTTTTTTAATATCTCTTAAAATCAAATTGACACTTTCTTGTTTTGCCTTTGCTATTGCTATAGTTTCAGTTATAATTGCTAAAGCTGTATGAGTTCCTCTGTTTTTTCTAAAACCATGTTGTCTAATGTTTAATATATTATTATTTTCTAGGTATTTCAATAATCTGGCATTTAATATTTTTTCAAAAAGTTTTCCTGTTACTTCCAATAATGATATAGGTCTATAATTGATTATTTCTTTATAGTCTTTTCCTTCTTTTGGTATAAATATCATTTTAGTTTTCTTTAAATCGTCTGGAAAATAACCTGCAGCAAGTGAAGCATTAAAAATCTCTAATAATATTTCAATTCCTTTGTTTGGTATGTTCATAATTACATTTTTTGTTATTCCTGTAAGTCCTGGAGTTTTTTCTTTGAATTTTCTCAAATGATGCAATAGTTCCCTTTCCGTAATTTTCTCATTGAATGGTATTGTTTTCATATCTATAATATATTTTGGTGTTGTTTCCTCTATCCTTCCCCTTAGCCAGTCTTTGATATGTTCTTCATGTTCTCCATCAAATTTTTCATTTTCCTCTTCTGATATTTTAAAAACTTGTTTCCATATATTTCTGAAAGCTATTTCTTGTTCTTTATCATCATAGAGTTGTGTTCCACTTTCATCTTTAACATAGGGTGCTTTTATCTTTTCTTTCCCATTGACTTGTTTAATTAGTTTCCAAAAGTTCTTAGAGTCAGTGCTTTCATCTATGTTTTCTATGAGTTTATCCCATTCTTCATTTTTTTGTATTCTAAATAACTCTTGTATTTGTTGTTGCAGTTGTTTTATTCTCTGCAATGTATATAAATCAGGCCCATTGATTTGGATATAATCATATAAATGAATAAATTGTGTCTGTAAATATCTAATATTTTCTGTTATCTTTGAGTGAGGTAAAGTTTTATAGTAAGATTTGGGGATGTTATTGTTCATTGCTAATATTATAGTCTTGTGAAAATTTGCAAGTTCATTATCTATATCTTCTATATTTTTATGGTCTAATTTAATTTTCTTCATTTTATTCAATTCAAGTTTAAAAGTTTCCCAGTTTGCTTTGTTCATTAAAAATCTTTCTTTTGTTGGTATTTGGATTGGACTTGTGGACAAAGTCATTATTATTGGGATATGATCACTAGTTGTTAATGGACCTTGTTTTAAATAGTAGTTTAATGATGCTTTATTATTGCTAAAAACTCTGTCTGGGGTTGTCATATTTCTGTGTCCAAGAAATGTTTTAAAATTAGGGCCTAAGTGTATTATTTTACCATAGTTCATAAGTGTATATAAAGAATTTCCTACATTGTTGTTGTTGTTATGACCGAAACTTTTATGTCTAGCATTAAAATCACCTAATATATATGTTGGTTTATTATAATTTACTAATCTTAGAAAATCGTCTACTGGGAGGTAAGAACGTCTTGGGGGTAAATATGTTGTTGCTATTATTATTTCTCCAATTGTTGTATATATTTTAATGGCCATAATTTCCTGGTTAAAGTCATCAATGATTTTATAATTAATATTAGTTTTCACTGCTATTGCTATACCATCATTTAATTCATTTGATTTATTTGCTTGATATACATCATAATTAAACAATTTAATTTTTTCATCTGTTTTCTGTCCATGTTCATTAATTAGTATTATATCAGGGTCTATTAATCTGTATGTATTATATAGGTCATATTTGTGTGTTTTCCAGTGTTTTACATTATGTTGCATAATTGTTATTGTACTTCTCATTATCTTCTTATGAGTATTTCTTTGTCCTTCTATGACCTTCCGGTGGTGATCTGTCGTTGAGTCCATTTCTGATCTTCCTGAATGAGCCTTCATCTACCCTTTTGAAGTCGTTCTTGGTTATTCTGATTTTGTTCACTGATATTAGTTGTCTTATAATGTCTTCCTGGAATTTGTTGTCTGTATAGGTCCATTTGAAATTACCTCTCTGGATGTGTTGCATAATATACTCCAGAGGTGGATCTACTGTTGGTAATATATTTTTACCAGTGAGGTGAATTTTCAATCCTATATCACTTGCTGCTTCAGGGTAGGTTATTCTTATTGGTGTTGTCTCTAGTTCAGGTGTCATTTCACTTTCCTCGTTGTAAGATTCTCGTCTGTTGTTGTGTGCCTCAAGTCTCGGATCACGATTCATTTGTAGTGTTGGTCTCTGATCTTTTTCTTCGTCAATGAGTGTTTGTGGTTCTTCCTGTACTAATGGTGCTACTGTTGCACCCATTAATTTGCTGGAGTCAGGGTCGTCTGGAAACCACATAGCTGGAAGGTCATTCTTAATTAGCATTTTGTTTAGTTCAGTTTTGTAGGAACCGGGGTTGCAGAGATTCAGAACATGGGCGTGCATAATGCTAATGAGTATTTTTGTATGTTTTTGTTCACTTAGGATGATATGAGTTTTGTTTTCATTTTGTTTCATTTCTTCCACCGTCCTCTTGGCTACTTCAGCATAGGTTTTTTCGTTTGTTTGTGCCGTTTGCTGTTTTTGTTGGTTTATTTTAATATTTATAATGGATTTTCTCCATGGACAAATCATAGCCAATGTTCTATGGTTTGCTGGTTTACCCATTTTTTTGCAATTTATACATGTTTTTTCTGTGTTTACACAATCTTTGAAAGTATGCCCAGTTTCACTACATTCAGAACATACTTGTATTCCTGCGTCTGGACAATCTTTCGTAAGGTGGTCTTCTAATTCGTAACAATTATAGCATATGTCTATATGGATATATTGTTCATGTTCAATCTGTGATGAAGATATTGCCATATTGAACCCAAGTAGTCCTTGTTGTACCGCTTTTTCAGCCATTGATGTTTCCTCCATCCTGATTTTCAGTAGGTTTGTGTAGTCTTTTATTTTTATCACTTCTTCAATCTTTAACCAATCATTTTCTCTTTCAAATTCTTCCTTTAATTCATCAGCTGTTTTAGATCCTATATTGTAGTCCAATTTTCTGAGAAAAATCGTCCTCTTGGATTTTATGTCTGGTGGTGTCAGTACTTGCAGACCAATTTTTTGTAGTTCTTCTCTTGCTTCTTTACACAAAATTTTATCGGCATCTTGTTCATTTCGACATATGGCCTTATAACCCTCATTAGTGTTGAAGATCCTTGTAAATGGTACTTTAAATTTGCCATACGCCAATTCTAGGATTCTTGATTTTTCTATTGGGATTTGCTTGTCAACAATTCTTAACCTGATTGTTGGTGCCATGTTGAATCCAAATCCAAGCCCTACAATATAGTTATCATTTTTTGTGTTGTGTAAAGTGATTTGTGCTCAGCCTACCTAATATGTGTCGCCTAGCCCCTGGCCTAACCACTCCCCCCCAACGGGGGTCGTGAAGTGTGGCCCTGGGGAAAGACACACGTTCCCAACAAGTGGGTGCCTATCCCTATCCCTATGAGTGCCTACTGTACCACCCCTGGGTCCTCACCTGCTCTAAGCAGGCCCCCTTCACTCGGCCTCTAAACAGGCCCACGGTCGGGGTTCGATTTGCCAATAAGGTGGTACAGGTCTCTAACGGCCGTGAAAGAGCACAGTGTAAATGTGTGTGTGTGTTGTGTGTAATGTGGAGCAGAATAGCTGTAGCAGTAGGCGAAACTGTGAGCAGTCGTGGAGTGGTGGTGTTACAAATAAGACAGCTGTCTAGGAGTGGTGGTGTCACAAACAAGACAGCAAGGAGCAGAGCAGAGCAGCTCAAGCAGCGGGCGAACCGGCGAGCTGTTACTCTTTGTGTTTGATAGGTAGATCAGCTGTGGTTATGGTGGTTGGAGTATTGTTGACTATAATGCCAAGGAGCAGAGCAGCTCAAGCAGCGGGCGAACCGGCGAGCTGTTACTCCTTGTTGTTGGTAGTCGGCTTCTTGAGATAATCTAGTCGGACCGGCAACTTTGCATTTCATTTTATGCTGAACGAGAAGATCAAGGGCTACCACTAGCCCCGCTTGCTCCTCCGTGATTGGTCAAAACTAGGTGCCTCTGATAACAAAGAACAACCTACCAGAATTAGCAATAATTCGAATTGCAATACACAATTCTGGCTACTGATACACGCATTTTTTTATTACAAAGCAATAATGATGTAGGCAAAGGTTTGTACTAGCTCCATGCCAGAGAGAGAGAGAGAGAGAGAGAGAGTCTGCGTGTGTTTTACCTCCATGGTTTTATAGCAACTCACAATATTGATGTTATATTTGATAATTAGTGAAAACTGGATTTAGAATTTCTCGTCCATCATGAACACACATACTCTTACAAACACACACGTACCCACGCATGCAAGGTATATTCTCTATCGACAGTTTGAATGAAGATATACGAAAAAATAATTTGAGAAATATTTATTGTAAGTATAAATCTTAGCCATATACATGCATAGTCTAGTATAATATACTGTGTATATAATGTTTGATATCTACATGGATCTTTCTATCTATCTCACTTTACGGTGGGATGTATATTCAAAATAATCACGATAGGCAGGGAAGAACAGAGTATGGGGAGGAAGGTAACACACACACACACACACACACACACACACACACACACACACACACACACTTCCTCACATGCACGTGCGTATGTAAGGTTTATATTTTTTTTTTTTTTAAATTTAAATGAAGATATGTGTAACATGGGTGAGTATAGCTTGAAATAAATGATGACAAAGAGAAGACTGGAAAGTATATAATTTATGGAGATGCCTTCATCTAATTACATAAAACACTCTTTCTTTGATAGCCTACTCAGTGTTGGTAATAATTTTATATACGGTACACGCACACTTTCATGCATGCACAGGGGGATCCGGGAATAGGATATAGAGATAGATAGATATAGATGATGTACTAGGACATATCGCATCACTTCTCCAGGCACGAATGGAACACCCCAGAATCATTCGTAGTAATGCCAATACTCACAATACTGTATAGTCAAAATTCTTAAAAATAACAACGGATTCAGACTTGAAAGGTGAGACCATCCTTAACAATAATACAATGGTTACGAGTAACGATATCATAATATGCCTATCGGAGCAGTTTGTTTGTATGTGCATCATCGATCATGCAGTGTAATTAATACACAGTGCTAGTGAAGGTGTAACAACAACCCCTGCACCTCCATTATACAGTCATGTGGAAATATTCGGACAGAACTGCATTAACTTGTAAGTAAAAAATAATAATAATAATAATAATAATAATAATAATAATAATCAGCTTTATGTAAGAGAGCGTAGCCGAAACTCTACCAATCATTAATTGGGAAACGAACCTAGATTAAAATAAAGAACCATAAAATTACTATTGAGGGTAGGTAGTCTATGTAGTCTCTCCTAAAAGGATAATTTGTGGACCCCAGGGGGGTCCGTTGTTCTGAGTGTGACCAGCAGCAGTGGTTTGTTGTCATGAGATGCACACGATTGGGGCACCTAACCACCAAAACCATAGAGAGTGCGGCCCTGGCGTTTGAGGGCGTACACCACATCCATGGCAGTGACAGTCTTCCTCTTAGCATGCTCCGTGTAAGTGACGGCATCTCGGATGACGTTTTCGAGGAACACCTTGAGTACGCCGCGAGTTTCCTCGTAGATGAGACCAGAGATACGCTTCACACCGCCACGGCGTGCCAGACGACGAATGGCAGGCTTGGTGATGCCCTGGATGTTGTCGCGGAGCACCTTTCGGTGACGCTTGGCTCCTCCTTTGCCCAGACCCTTACCACCCTTGCCACGTCCTGTCATCTTGATATGCTCTGAGTCAGAATAACGGCGCTGCGGCCGACCGCGGGGACTATATCAGCCCGGGCGGACGTGGTGCAAAGCCAACTTGTATTGATTCCTTAAAACAGGGAAATAGCTCACATTTTTTCCTCACGAAAACTGTTTCCCCACATCCTTTCCTAACACCTTCTTGCTAGAAAAGGGTCCAATTAAGACGACAACACTTAGCAACGGCCGAAAAAGCTTGAAATACTTATAGGATCGCGAGTCCCCTCGTAACAACCAATGAGGGCCGATTCTCTGACGGGGGGTTGCCAAGCTCCGCCGTAAATATCGCGCGGGTGCCCGGCGTCAGTTTACTTTCAAAGCCACATTTACCATGGCACGTACTAAGCAGACAGCCCGAAAATCCACGGGAGGAAAGGCTCCCCGTAAGCAGCTGGCCACCAAGGCAGCTCGTAAATCAGCCCCTGCAACAGGCGGTGTCAAGAAGCCCCATCGTTACAGGCCAGGCACAGTGGCTCTGCGTGAGATTCGTCGCTACCAGAAGAGCACTGAACTGCTCATCAGGAAGCTTCCCTTCCAACGTCTGGTGAGGGAGATCGCCCAGGATTTCAAGACAGACTTGCGTTTCCAGTCCTCCGCCGTCATGGCCCTGCAGGAAGCTTCTGAGGCTTACCTCGTTGGTCTCTTTGAGGACACCAACCTGTGCGCCATCCACGCCAAGCGTGTCACCATCATGCCTAAGGATATCCAGCTTGCCCGTCGCATCCGTGGGGAGCGTGCTTAGACCAACCTACAGTGAATCCCAAACATTTCGGCCCTCTTCAGGGCCCAAACTTTACTTTCATAAAGACAATATTGTAGACAATAATGGACAATACCAATTGTGCTCTAACGTTAGCCAATCAACAACAACAATAGCTATCCCAAACTTAATTCATTTCCTTAGTACAATCCATATAATATCTGCATTTTTCAAGTGACAAAATTTAGAATTGTGGCGTTATTCTTTAAAAATGGCTTATTTTTGGGCGTTCGTATGATTAAATGAAGGTGAAATGGAATTATTTTAGGCTTTTCTATAAATAAATGAATAGGTGGTTCGATTTAAATAAAAAAAACAAGAAATCCTTACAATAATGATAATAATAATAATAATAACTATTATTATTATTAGTATGAGTTTAAAAACAAGAATCCTTATAATAATAATAATTATTATTATTAGGTTCAGAAACAAAGATTCCTTATTACTTGTATGCAAGAGAAGCTACTGTACTTGCACAGAATCTAACCACAACAGGTTGCAAGACCTTTATATCAGATCAAATGACTACATTAAACTTACATTATAAAAATTGTTATGGTCTTACTTCAAGAAATAAAACTGAATTATATTTACCGTTAAACTGTGGGCTAGATTAAGTACAAGACTGCAGCAGGACCTGAACCTAACCTAACCTAACCTAACCTAACCTAACCTAACCTAACCAAATCTAACCTAACCTAACCTAACCAAACGAAATCTAACCTAACCTAACCTAACCAAACCAAACCAAACCAAACCTAACCTAACCTAACCAAACCTAACCTAACCTAACCTAACCTAACCTAACCTATTATTATTATTATTATTATTATTATTATTATTATTATTATTTTAATTGATATGTTTTAGGTGAAGCTTTATATAAAATGCGTTAGGTAAGGTTAGGCTAGTCCTGGGTAAATTATCGACAGAAAACGTACGAGAGAGAGAGAGAGAGAGAGAGAGAGAGAGAGAGAGAGAGAGAGGGAGAGGGAGAGATTGATAGAAACACTCGTTATTACTGTAATTTGAGTGTTATTGTGAGCTGTTGGTACACACACACACACAGAGGAGGCATTGAATGTATGTGTTCATGTTTTGGTGTTGATTTAGTGAGTATTGGGTGAGATATAAGAGTTTATTGATGCGAAATGAAATAGGTGGGTGCTGATTGGCTAAAAGTAGGGTGTCTTTGAGCGGCGCTAATTTGAATATGTGAAGGGAAATGGAATGATTTTAGGCTTTTATATGAATAAATGAATTGCTGGTTCGATTTAAATTAAAAAGATTCATTATCATTATTATTATTATTATTAATAATAATGTCCTAAGCGTAGTGGACATCAACAGAAATGACTTATTAAAAGAAATCTCCTAGCCCCCGTTCATATCCCAAATTCAGCCTCAAACCACCCGAAATAGTCGATATTTTTGGGTCCAAGAAGCGATCTGTACATGCTTACTCAGTGCAAGAATATTTTCAATATACTGTACAGGTGCCAAAAGTCGATACGTGCATGCATCTTCTGTAACCGTTTATATCCCAAATTCAGCCTCAAAACACCCGAAAATTTAATATATTTGGGTTTCAGAAGCGATCTGTACATGCCTATTTATTGCTAGAATAATTTCAAAACAAAGTCCCAAAACATGCTGATATTTTAGGTGCCAAAAGTAGATATGTGCATGCATCTTCTGTTTTATTTTCTGTATTGCAATTGCTACGTACCTTGGTTTACAGTATGTTCACATGAAATTACCCAGTTGTATTTGCTGTAGTATATATTCATTGTGTGGGTTTTGTGTTGGCATGATTTTTTTTTTTTTTTTTTTTTTTTTTTTTTTTTCCCCGGTTAGATGTATATATATATATATATATATATATTATTTTTCCAATTGTAGTATCTATTTTGACAACCATAATATAATAATAACCTTTTGAGTACATTTATCTCTAATTTTGTACTTGATGTTTCTTTGCATAGCTATTGCTACTCCATCACTTGGCTCATTATCTTTATCAAATTGTTGTACTTCATAAATAAGACCTATTTCACAAAAACTGAAGAAAAAAAGTGTCATAAATGTTATAAATATGGGCATGAGACTAAAACATGCAATGCATCTCAGATTTGCTCCAAGTGCAGTGAAGAGGGCCACTATTACACTCACTGTAGTAAAAACTCAATGACCTGCCCAAACTGTCAGGGTTCCCACACTGCCATCAGTGGGGAGTGCCCCACCAGGAAACTACTAATAAAAGATGCTAGATTGAACCATGGTTTAGCTCACACTCATCCTACCAACACACCTGCCCAACCTACCTACACCACTACCAACACACCTGCCCAACCTACCTACACCACTACCAACACACCACATACCCCAGCTCTCAGTTATGCAACAGCAGCTAGAGCCTCTCTCCCCCCCACCCTTATACCCCCACCCCCACCCTCCCATTCCAGCCCAACACCACCTCCCCTTATGGACCCAACATCTTGTGCAAGGATGACAGGATGCATCCAGGCTGCCTACCTTAAGGCAGGCCAGGATTTTCAGGTTTTCTCTAAACTACTGCCTGAAATCCTGACCTACAACAACCTCCCAAACATTAAGATCCCTCCATCCTGGCTGGGACAACAACAACCTCCCCCACCACCGCCAACCCCTAATGCTCCCCCACCCCACCTCCCCCCTCCACCTACCCCAGTCACCCTCCCCCCTCCACCTACCCCAGCCACCCTCCCCCCTCCTCCTACCCCATCCCCAACCCCCCTAGTCTCACAACCACAAACAAACACCAACTCCCACCACCACTCTCCAGACCCTGCTCCACGCAGACGCCAAAATACCTCCCTCTCACCTGTGAGGCGCTCAGTAGCCATGCCCCCCCCTAAGACACCATCAGACCGATCAAGGTCGACCTCTAAGAGGACCACAGTAAGCCCTCTCTCTGGACCTCAACCAGAGCCAGAAGATGCCCCTCCACCAAAAAGACATAACTCACATGACATACACATACATAAAACAATCAACATAAAACAAAAGACACACAACACAAAACTCTCCCCATCTCCCACAAGAGTTACCACAATTAAAGGTAGTGATGCTTAAGGTCATACAATTCAATATAAGAAACTACTACACAAACAGACATTTACTCTCACATCTAATACAAGAATACGACGCAGACATCATACTTCTTAACAGCACATGTACAAACCACAGACACACAATAAAACACTTCACATACAAATCATATCAGACTGAGGGAGCATACGACGGAGTTGCAATTCTTGTCAAAAACACCATCAAACACACACTAATACACCGCAATTGGTCCTCTACACATTTCTTAGCCATAAAAACATACACAGACCTAGGACCTCTTGTCATTTCCACAACATACACCAGACCAGACACACATATCCCTTTCAACGACCTGAATTACATATTCAATCATAACACTCCAGTACTTCACATAGCAGATATGAACGCCACACACCACGCATTACAACACAACAACAACAACAGACACGGTACACAATTATACACTCTCATGCAACATAAAAGACTTAACTTTCTCGGCCCAGATTTCCACACTACCTACACCAACAGAGGAACTGGCAAACCCGATGTTGCCATCACAAACAGACACTTCAACATGTTCCACCACCACATACAACCTGGCCCCCATTCGGGGTCAGACCACATCCCAGTCATCTATTACATCTCTACAAACCCTATACTTATACCAGCAACAAAACATTTCAAATACAAACAAGCTGACTGGGACACATACAAGCACATCTTGGCCGAGGAAAGATACACCACAAACTACGAAAACAAAACCATAGCAGACATAGACACACAATGCCAACACATACACAACAGTATACTTCAGGCCGCTGAAAGGTCCATACCCAAAACAACACACAAACCAATCTATTCTTTTAGACCCTCCATACGTACACAACGACTCCTCGTATGCTTCCGAAACCGCTTCAACCACAACAAAAACATGTTACACACACTAGCCCCAATACGGCAAGACCTAACCTTCCTCCGAAACCACATCCTCAATAGTCTCGAACACGACCATCGCAAACATTGGACACACATAATTAAAGAGGCTGAATCTCACAGAATTAATAACCCACGGGAGTTCTGGTGCCGGATCAGGCGGCTGAAGGGTGTCCCCAGGGAACACACTCACCGCCTGATTGTCAACAACCGAGCCATTACAGACCCCGTGGAAATTACACACGAATTTAAATCACACTGGGAAAACATTTACACACCACACCCACCCACTCCAACCGTCATTCAACATGTAAACAACATTAACCAACATATACAAAACATGCCACTCATGATTCAGCCCGACACACCTATACACTTGCATACACTAGACCCAGAACACCTTCTCACAGCCCCATTTGATACTGACGAAGTCAAGCTCTTGCTCCGACATGCCCCTAAAAAGGCACCGGGTGCGACAGGCATTGGTTACAGACTTGTACACAACCTCCCTGACAAAACCATTGAAGCCATAACGACATTATTCAATGCCTGTTTAGCAACTGGTTACTTCCCTGACGCTTACAAAAAAGCCACTGCTACTTTGATCCCAAAACCAGGTAAACCCAAGACAAACCCTGCAAACTACAGACCAATAAGCCTTCTTGAGACAATAGGGAAAACACTAGAACGACTCATTAACAAACGACTACGACTACATCTCGAAGACGACGAACTACTGACAGAAAAACAATTTGGTTTCAGACCCTATCGCTCCACACAACAAGCACTAAATATAATCACCAATTACATACACATAAACAAACATACTCCCAGACCCTACAAAATCGCACTTGTGACCAAAGACGCAGAGAAGGCTTTCGACAAAGTATGGCACGAAGGCCTGAAGTACAAAATCTGCACGCAATTTAACTTTCCCATAATAATTCAGAAACTCCTTTGTAATTTTCTTGATAACAGATTTATGCAAATTAAATTTCAAAATAATTTCTCGGAATATTTTCCACTGCGAGCAGGTGTGCCTCAGGGCTCAGTCCTATCTCCCACCCTCTACATCCTCTACACAAATGACATGCCCGACCCGATCCACGCTGACTCACTCACAATACAATACGCAGATGACGTAACTCACGTGACTAGGGCAGGCACACTTGATGCCCTGACAACCAAGACACAGAAAGAGCTTGACAGTGTTTCACAATGGGAGTCACACTGGCGGGTTCAGACTAATCCAACCAAATCCCAACTCACATTCTTTAATATTAAAACTCAAGCTCCTCGTCCACTTACCCTCTCCTCACATGACAACATCCGTACTCCCATCCCCATCTCCAATACCTGCACTGTATTGGGGCTAAACATCGACAATCACATTCACATGCACAAACATGCATTAAGCATCACTGCCAAAGCAAAATATCAGTTGGGCAGGTTACAACGATTTTATAACACAGACACCAAAACAAAATTACACCTTTACAAAACACTCATACGCCCTCTCATCTCATATTCACCCCTTTCAATATCACTCACTGCCACCACACACCAAAAAAATCTACAGATAATTCAGAACAAGGCTCTCAGATGGGCACATAAAACACACTGGCAGGACTTCACCACAAACGAAGAAATACACGCAATCACAAACATGCCACCAGTCAACACTTACCTACACTACCTTTCAGAGAAACAAATAAACAAACTCACAGACGGCCTACAACACTACATTGACAAACTCAACGCCATAACTCCACCTAGAAGACAATACGCAAACCTTTTCCATGCAGATTCCAGGCCACCACCCATACCTACTTACACCTACAGATAAAAACACAAACACACCATTCTACAGACAAACATTAAAACACTCAATTCACAAACAATAAACACCAGCTGTCCCTAATTCTTCCCTGATTGACTGATATCTCATCACTCGGGGAAGAAGTGGGGAGAGCCAGACACACACGCACTTATGCTTGCACTGACTCACATAACCCATACTAATCAACAACCCCCACCCATCCTTCCCACATGCCTGCCCACTTCCTACCCTAAAATCCTTCCCTTATCCCACTGGCTCCATTAATGACTCGGATCTATTTCAATCATACCTATTCCTCTTCAATTTTTTTTTTTTTTTTTTTTTTTTTTTTTTTTGTCTCACATTCCATCACCTCAGCACACACCACAAGACCATTTCTACCCGCCCGCCCTTGCCTCGTCCTACATCCTCTTTCCTGAGTATAACAGTCTATTACCTACTTCCTTTTCCCAACCACCTACCAACGCATGTTGAGTTAAGCCTCGGCTCTTTTTCTCCCACTAAAGCTCACTTCCTCTTGCTTACTCTTGCTCTATCCCCAACCTTCTTTCCCCCACTTTCACTACTTCACTAAGGTTTCGGCAATATCATTACCTTTTTGCGCTCCAGAGCCGGATCGAGAAGAGGAAGAAGAAAGAAGAAAGAAGAAAGAAGAGGACCAGAAGAAGAAAGAAGAGGACCAGAAGAAGAAAGAAGAAAGAAGAGCTACCACCTACTCACCTACTTGCCAGCTTACTTACTTACCTGCCTGCCCGACAGCTTGCCTCCCTGCCTGCCTGCCTGCTTGCTTGCCTGCGATAGTCGTCATTAAGCGGTCTTACTCTCTCTCTCTCTCTCTCTCTCTCCTTTCCCCCTCCCCATTTCTCTCTCTCTCTCTCTCCTCCCAACGAAGTCTGAGTTGTATTGTTGTACTGATCTTTGGCCCACGGTTGGTGTGGTATTACACCAGCTGCTGTCGAACCAGTATTTTCAATTCATCTTGTACGGGTTTAAGGGATCTTTGCCTTGTACAATTTTCTTTATTATTTCGTCCTGGTGGAAAAGACCTACAGCACCTTCGCTCTGCTGTATTCGTCTTGGAAGCCCCAAAGGTCCTCTATTGAGGAATTGCACTACCTTGGACAGGACAGCCACTCTATCTACAGCTACCACTGATCGCTCTGGTCAGCTGTAGGCTGGAGTGGTACCCCTCATCTTTTCTGCCTCTTACTCCTCCTGACACTCACTGATAGCTCTGAGTCTTGTCAGAGGGGTGGACGGCCCTCCTTACCTACACTAACCCTCCCACACCCACATCCTCTCACCACCCCACTCATTCCCCTTCACCACTCCACTACATCTTGATCAACACCATTGCATCCCTCATCACCACTATCACATCACTTCCACACCATAAATCAATTCATGTCTAACTATGAGCCTCCAGGTTAGATTCAAATTTGTTGGGGTTAATCCCCCTGACGACCTTCCCTCTTTCCTATATAGCATTTCTAATGTGCCTTATGTGCGCGCATTTGTTGCTACACACAACACTTTCAAGTTGCAACTTGCCTCAGAAGCTCACCTGAGTGAGCTTCTCAACCAAAAAACCATAGACAAAATTAAAGCTAGAGGATTCGACCTAGTCGAGTCCCCTCAACTCAGGGCAAGTTGCACTGTAATCTGCAAGTTTGTGGACAGAAGCCTCCTTGCCAAACCATCTGAGAGCCTTAGTTCTGAAATCTCAGACAAAAACAACATCACAGCTTCCATATACAAGACAAAATTTTCATTAAAGATTAGGTGCGCCACTCCTCAGGAGGCCAATAAACTCCTCACCAATGGGGTAAAGGCCTTCTCCATCTTCATCCCCTCTCATTTCTGTGAGCTGGACCAATTGTTCAATATCATTCAGTGTCATAAATGTTATAAATATGGGCATGAGACTAAAACATGCAATGCATCTCAGATTTGCTCCAAGTGCAGTGAAGAGGGCCACTATTACACTCACTGTAGTAAAAACTCAATGACCTGCCCAAACTGTCAGGGTTCCCACACTGCCATCAGTGGGGAGTGCCCCACCAGGAAACTACTAATAAAAGATGCTAGATTGAACCATGGTTTAGCTCACACTCATCCTACCAACACACCTGCCCAACCTACCTACACCACTACCAACACACCACATACCCCAGCTCTCAGTTATGCAACAGCAGCTAGAGCCTCTCTCCCCCCCACCCTTATACCCCCACCCCCACCCTCCCATTCCAGCCCAACACCACCTCCCCTTATGGACCCAACATCTTGTGCAAGGATGACAGGATGCATCCAGGCTGCCTACCTTAAGGCAGGCCAGGATTTTCAGGTTTTCTCTAAACTACTGCCTGAAATCCTGACCTACAACAACCTCCCAAACATTAAGATCCCTCCATCCTGGCTGGGACAACAACAACCTCCCCCACCACCGCCAACCCCTAATGCTCCCCCACCCCACCTCCCCCCTCCACCTACCCCAGTCACCCTCCCCCCTCCACCTACCCCAGCCACCCTCCCCCCTCCTCCTACCCCATCCCCAACCCCCCTAGTCTCACAACCACAAACAAACACCAACTCCCACCACCACTCTCCAGACCCTGCTCCACGCAGACGCCAAAATACCTCCCTCTCACCTGTGAGGCGCTCAGTAGCCATGCCCCCCCCTAAGACACCATCAGACCGATCAAGGTCGACCTCTAAGAGGACCACAGTAAGCCCTCTCTCTGGACCTCAACCAGAGCCAGAAGATGCCCCTCCACCAAAAAGACATAACTCACATGACATACACATACATAAAACAATCAACATAAAACAAAAGACACACAACACAAAACTCTCCCCATCTCCCACAAGAGTTACCACAATTAAAGGTAGTGATGCTTAAGGTCATACAATTCAATATAAGAAACTACTACACAAACAGACATTTACTTTCACATCTAATACAAGAATACGACGCAGACATCATACTTCTTAACAGCACATGTACAAACCACAGACACACAATAAAACACTTCACATACAAATCATATCAGACTGAGGGAGCATACGACGGAGTTGCAATTCTTGTCAAAAACACCATCAAACACACACTAATACACCGCAATTGGTCCTCTACACATTTCTTAGCCATAAAAACATACACAGACCTAGGACCTCTTGTCATTTCCACAACATACACCAGACCAGACACACATATCCCTTTCAACGACCTGAATTACATATTCAATCATAACACTCCAGTACTTCACATAGCAGATATGAACGCCACACACCACGCATTACAACACAACAACAACAACAGACACGGTACACAATTATACACTCTCATGCAACATAAAAGACTTAACTTTCTCGGCCCAGATTTCCACACTACCTACACCAACAGAGGAACTGGCAAACCCGATGTTGCCATCACAAACAGACACTTCAACATGTTCCACCACCACATACAACCTGGCCCCCATTCGGGGTCAGACCACATCCCAGTCATCTATTACATCTCTACAAACCCTATACTTATACCAGCAACAAAACATTTCAAATACAAACAAGCTGACTGGGACACATACAAGCACATCTTGGCCGAGGAAAGATACACCACAAACTACGAAAACAAAACCATAGCAGACATAGACACACAATGCCAACACATACACAACAGTATACTTCAGGCCGCTGAAAGGTCCATACCCAAAACAACACACAAACCAATCTATTCTTTTAGACCCTCCATACGTACACAACGACTCCTCGTATGCTTCCGAAACCGCTTCAACCACAACAAAAACATGTTACACACACTAGCCCCAATACGGCAAGACCTAACCTTCCTCCGAAACCACATCCTCAATAGTCTCGAACACGACCATCGCAAACATTGGACACACATAATTAAAGAGGCTGAATCTCACAGAATTAATAACCCACGGGAGTTCTGGTGCCGGATCAGGCGGCTGAAGGGTGTCCCCAGGGAACACACTCACCGCCTGATTGTCAACAACCGAGCCATTACAGACCCCGTGGAAATTACACACGAATTTAAATCACACTGGGAAAACATTTACACACCACACCCACCCACTCCAACCGTCATTCAACATGTAAACAACATTAACCAACATATACAAAACATGCCACTCATGATTCAGCCCGACACACCTATACACTTGCATACACTAGACCCAGAACACCTTCTCACAGCCCCATTTGATACTGACGAAGTCAAGCTCTTGCTCCGACATGCCCCTAAAAAGGCACCGGGTGCGACAGGCATTGGTTACAGACTTGTACACAACCTCCCTGACAAAACCATTGAAGCCATAACGACATTATTCAATGCCTGTTTAGCAACTGGTTACTTCCCTGACGCTTACAAAAAAGCCACTGCTACTTTGATCCCAAAACCAGGTAAACCCAAGACAAACCCTGCAAACTACAGACCAATAAGCCTTCTTGAGACAATAGGGAAAACACTAGAACGACTCATTAACAAACGACTACGACTACATCTCGAAGACGACGAACTACTGACAGAAAAACAATTTGGTTTCAGACCCTATCGCTCCACACAACAAGCACTAAATATAATCACCAATTACATACACATAAACAAACATACTCCCAGACCCTACAAAATCGCACTTGTGACCAAAGACGCAGAGAAGGCTTTCGACAAAGTATGGCACGAAGGCCTGAAGTACAAAATCTGCACGCAATTTAACTTTCCCATAATAATTCAGAAACTCCTTTGTAATTTTCTTGATAACAGATTTATGCAAATTAAATTTCAAAATAATTTCTCGGAATATTTTCCACTGCGAGCAGGTGTGCCTCAGGGCTCAGTCCTATCTCCCACCCTCTACATCCTCTACACAAATGACATGCCCGACCCGATCCACGCTGACTCACTCACAATACAATACGCAGATGACGTAACTCACGTGACTAGGGCAGGCACACTTGATGCCCTGACAACCAAGACACAGAAAGAGCTTGACAGTGTTTCACAATGGGAGTCACACTGGCGGGTTCAGACTAATCCAACCAAATCCCAACTCACATTCTTTAATATTAAAACTCAAGCTCCTCGTCCACTTACCCTCTCCTCACATGACAACATCCGTACTCCCATCCCCATCTCCAATACCTGCACTGTATTGGGGCTAAACATCGACAATCACATTCACATGCACAAACATGCATTAAGCATCACTGCCAAAGCAAAATATCAGTTGGGCAGGTTACAACGATTTTATAACACAGACACCAAAACAAAATTACACCTTTACAAAACACTCATACGCCCTCTCATCTCATATTCACCCCTTTCAGTATCACTCACTGCCACCACACACCAAAAAAATCTACAGATAATTCAGAACAAGGCTCTCAGATGGGCACATAAAACACACTGGCAGGACTTCACCACAAACGAAGAAATACACGCAATCACAAACATGCCACCAGTCAACACTTACCTACACTACCTTTCAGAGAAACAAATAAACAAACTCACAGACGGCCTACAACACTACATTGACAAACTCAACGCCATAACTCCACCTAGAAGACAATACGCAAACCTTTTCCATGCAGATTCCAGGCCACCACCCATACCTACTTACACCTACAGATAAAAACACAAACACACCATTCTACAGACAAACATTAAAACACTCAATTCACAAACAATAAACACCAGCTGTCCCTAATTCTTCCCTGATTGACTGATATCTCATCACTCGGGGAAGAAGTGGGGAGAGCCAGACACACACGCACTTATGCTTGCACTGACTCACATAACCCATACTAATCAACAACCCCCACCCATCCTTCCCACATGCCTGCCCACTTCCTACCCTAAAATCCTTCCCTTATCCCACTGGCTCCATTAATGACTCGGATCTGTCTCATCATACCTATTCCTCTTCACTTTTTTTTTTTTTTTTTTTTTTTTTTTTTTTTTTAAGTCTCACATTCCATCACCTCAGCACACACCACAAGACCATTTCTACCCGCCCGCCCTTGCCTCGTCCTACATCCTCTTTCCTAAGTATAACGGTCTATTACCTACTTCCTTTTCCCAAACACCTACCAACGCATGTTGAGTTAAGCCTCGGCTCTTTTTCTCCCACTTAAGCTCACTTCCTCTTGCTTACTCTTGCTCTATCCCCAACCTTCTTTCCCCCACTTTCACTACTTCACTAAGGTTTCGGCATATCATTACCTTTTTGCGCTCCAGAGCCGGATCGAGAAGAGGAAGAAGAAAGAAGAAAGAAGAAAGAAGAGGACCAGAAGAAGAAAGAAGAGGACCAGAAGAAGAAAGAAGAAAGAAGAGCTACCACCTACTCACCTACTTGCCAGCTTACTTACTTACCTGCCTGCCCGACAGCTTGCCTCCCTGCCTGCCTGCCTGCTTGCTTGCCTGCGATAGTCGTCATTAAGCGGTCTTACTCTCTCTCTCTCTCTCTCTCTCTCTCCTTTCCCCCTCCCCATTTCTCTCTCTCTCTCTCTCCTCCCAACGAAGTCTGAGTTGTATTGTTGTACTGATCTTTGGCCCACGGTTGGTGTGGTATTACACCAGCTGCTGTCGAACCAGTATTTTCAATTCATCTTGTACGGGTTTAAGGGATCTTTGCCTTGTACAATTTTCTTTATTATTTCGTCCTGGTGGAAAAGACCTACAGCACCTTCGCTCTGCTGTATTCGTCTTGGAAGCCCCAAAGGTCCTCTATTGAGGAATTGCACTACCTTGGACAGGACAGCCACTCTATCTACAGCTACCACTGATCGCTCTGGTCAGCTGTAGGCTGGAGTGGTACCCCTCATCTTTTCTGCCTCTTACTCCTCCTGACACTCACTGATAGCTCTGAGTCTTGTCAGAGGGGTGGACGGCCCTCCTTACCTACACTAACCCTCCCACACCCACATCCTCTCACCACCCCACTCATTCCCCTTCACCACTCCACTACATCTTGATCAACACCATTGCATCCCTCATCACCACTATCACATCACTTCCACACCATAAATCAATTCATGTCTAACTATGAGCCTCCAGGTTAGATTCAAATTTGTTGGGGTTAATCCCCCTGACGACCTTCCCTCTTTCCTATATAGCATTTCTAATGTGCCATTTCTACCCGCCCGCCCTTGCCTCGTCCTACATCCTCTTTCCTAAGTATAACGGTCTATTACCTACTTCCTTTTCCCAAACACCTACCAACGCATGTTGAGTTAAGCCTCGGCTCTTTTTCTCCCACTTAAGCTCACTTCCTCTTGCTTACTCTTGCTCTATCCCCAACCTTCTTTCCCCCACTTTCACTACTTCACTAAGGTTTCGGCATTATCTGTTCTTCGACAGACCTCTATATCGACTCATCTCAGTAACCATGTCTGGCCGAGGAAAGGGAGGGAAGGTGAAGGGAAAATCAAAGTCTCGCTCAAGTAGGGCTGGTCTTCAATTCCCCGTGGGTAGAATCCACCGACTCCTGCGTAAGGGCAACTACGCCGAACGCGTCGGTGCAGGCGCTCCAGTCTATTTGGCTGCCGTCATGGAGTACCTTGCTGCAGAGGTGTTGGAACTGGCAGGCAATGCTGCCCGAGACAACAAGAAGAGTCGTATCATCCCCCGTCACTTGCAGCTGGCCATCCGCAATGACGAGGAGCTCAACAAGCTCCTGTCTGGCGTTACCATTGCTCAGGGTGGCGTTCTACCTAATATCCAGGCTGTCTTGCTGCCCAAGAAGACCGAAAAGAAGTAAGGTTGCTCTCTGTCCCCAGAAGCCTCCTTTCCTCCTCTTCCCAAGTTATAGATCCGGCTCCTTAACGGAGCCACACTTGCCTTAACAAAGAGTTTGATAATAGACAAGCTACTTATTGCCTTCAATTTCTCTACGCAGCAAAATCCAAAGGTCAACCGAGTAAGTAGGGAAATTGATATAATAAATGCTTTTGGGAAAATAATAACCTGTTAATCATCAATCTATAAAGCCTCTAAGAAATACGAAGATGGGTAGTTAATAAATGTTAGCACGTCTGGTAATAAAATGTTAGGGCTAACGATAGCTAGTAGGGGATATATTGATCACATGCTTATACATACTGACTCACATAAGAAAAAGAAAAGAAAAGAAAAAAAATATATAGGGCGCTAATCTGAATAAATGAAGTGAAAAAGATTTTTTTTTTATTGGCGTTACTATGAATAAATGAATTGCTGGTTAGATTGGTATTAAAAAAAAAAAAAGGCTCTCTTTTACTTTCACACATACACATTAATTGTATGCTTATACATACTGACACACATAAACACTCTTTAATAAATTAAACGCACTTAAATTAATACTTACACACAAAACCCCACTTCATTCAATTTATACAAATACACACATAAACCACCTTAAAACAAGCAAATTTGCACACACACTCGTACGCCTATCCTTACACACGCACATATTCTTTACCCGTCTCTCCTCATTAAATGAATAACCTAGGAAAAATAAAAGGAGGAACTACAAAATTATCATTGAGGATAGGCAGTCTCTCCTAACAGAGTCCTATAATTATACCTTCCATACTCTTTGTTTCTACTTCGTCTGCCTACCGCACCACGATCCCTATAAAGCCCGTCTCACATAATAACACCACCAAAAAGATAACCAGCATTAATGCATGGCCTCACTCAATTTTGTCCATAACAGTTCTTTCAAGTCTAAAATGTTGTGGCTCCTAATAGGAGCCGATTGTTGACCAAATGATGCTTTATTTGGAGGAGGTGTACTTGGTGACAGCCTTGGTGCCCTCAGACACGGCGTGCTTGGCAAGCTCACCAGGGAGCAGGAGCCTCACGGCGGTCTGAATCTCCCGACTGGTGATGGTGGACCGCTTGTTGTAGTGTGCCAGGCGAGAGGCCTCGGCGGCGATTCTCTCAAAGATGTCGTTCACGAAAGAGTTCATGATCGACATGGCCTTAGAGGAAACACCAGTGTCTGGGTGGACCTGCTTCAGTACCTTGTAAATGTAGATACTGTAACTTTCCTTCCTCTTGCGCTTCTTTTTCTTGTCTCCTTTAGCAATGGCCTTCTGGGCCTTGCCGGCCTTCTTGGCAGCCTTTCCAGAAGTTTTGGGTGGCATGTCTACCTAGTTCCGTGGGGAGTTTGTAGTCGGACCGGCAATTTTGCATTTCCTTTTAACCTGAACGAGAAGATCAAGGGCTACCACTAGCCCCGCTTGCTCCTCCGTGATTGGTCAAAACTAGGTGCCTCTGATAACAAAGAACAACCTACCAGAATTAGCAATAATTCGAATTGCAATACACAATTCTGGCTACTGATACACGCATTTTTTTATTACAAAGCAATAATGATGTAGGCAAAGGTTTGTACTAGCTCCATGCCAGAGAGAGAGAGAGAGAGAGAGAGAGTCTGCGTGTGTTTTACCTCCATGGTTTTATAGCAACTCACAATATTGATGTTATATTTGATAATTAGTGAAAACTGGATTTAGAATTTCTCGTCCATCATGAACACACATACTCTTACAAACACACACGTACCCACGCATGCAAGGTATATTCTCTATCGACAGTTTGAATGAAGATATACGAAAAAATAATTTGAGAAATATTTATTGTAAGTATAAATCTTAGCCATATACATGCATAGTCTAGTATAATATACTGTGTATATAATGTTTGATATCTACATGGATCTTTCTATCTATCTCACTTTACGGTGGGATGTATATTCAAAATAATCACGATAGGCAGGGAAGAACAGAGTATGGGGAGGAAGGTAACACACACACACACACACACACACACACACACACTTCCTCACATGCACGTGCGTATGTAAGGTTTATATATATATATATTTTTTAAATTTAAATGAAGATATGTGTAACATGGGTGAGTATAGCTTGAAATAAATGATGACAAAGAGAAGACTGGAAAGTATATAATTTATGGAGATGCCTTCATCTAATTACATAAAACACTCTTTCTTTGATAGCCTACTCAGTGTTGGTAATAATTTTATATACGGTACACGCACACTTTCATGCATGCACAGGGGGATCCGGGAATAGGATATAGAGATAGATAGATAGATAGATAGATAGATAGATAGATAGATAGATAGATATAGATGATGTACTAGGACATATCGCATCACTTCTCCACCTTCCTCCCTAAACCCCTCTCTCCCCTCCCCCCACCTTCCTCCCTAAACCCCTCTCTCCCCTCCCCCCACCTTCCTCCCTAAACCCCTCTCTCCCCTCCCCCCACCTTCCTCCCTAAACCCCTCTCTCCCCTCCCCCCACCTTCCTCCCTAAACCCCTCTCTCCCCTCCCCCCACCTTCCTCCCTAAACCCCTCTCTCCCCTCCCCCCACCTTCCTCCCTAAACCCCTCTCTCCCCTCCCCCCACCTTCCTCCCTAAACCCCTCTCTCCCCTCCCCCCACCTTCCTCCATAAACCCCTCTCTCCCCTCCCCCCACCTTCCTCCCTAAACCCCTCTCTCCCCTCCCCCCACCTTCCTCCCTAAACCCCTCTCTCCCCTCCCCCCACCTTCCTCCCTAAACCCCTCTCTCCCCTCCCCCCACCTTCCTCCCTAAACCCCTCTCTCCCCTCCCCCCACCTTCCTCCCTAAACCCCTCTCTCCCCTCCCCCCACCTTCCTCCCTAAACCCCTCTCTCCCCTCCCCCCACCTTCCTCCCTAAACCCCTCTCTCCCCTCCCCCCACCTTCCTCCCTAAACCCCTCTCTCCCCTCCCCCCACCTTCCTCCCTAAACCCCTCTCTCCCCTCCCCCCACCTTCCTCCCTAAACCCCTCTCTCCCCTCCCCCCACCTTCCTCCCTAAACCCCTCTCTCCCCTCCCCCCACCTTCCTTCCTAAACCCCTCTCTCCCCTCCCCCCACCTTCCTCCCTAAACCCCTCTCTCCCCTCCCCCCACCTTCCTCCCTAAACCCCTCTCTCCACGTCCAACTATGTATAAGTCATGGAGGTATAATCTAAGAGGAGGTGGCATGACGTCACAGAAGTGAAGCCAGTTTTCTATTGGTCGGCTGTCCTCCCTACCCCCCATTGACTCAAAATATTGGACAGCTGATCACGTCGGACCATCAATTTCACCAACATTCTTTGCCATTTTTTAAGATAATGCTGGCGTGTTCAGCATATGGGTGTACCCAGAGAGACAGGAGTCTTTCTACTACATTTCATATGTATGTTAGGAAAGTCATATAGAAAAATATACGACAGAAATTGACAAATCAACGAAGTGAATTTCGTCACCTGCCTCGCACACCGCGACACGTACCCATGTCCTGTACAATATTAATACTGTACATATAAAAACTGTAAAGCCAAGGCTATTATAGTGTTGTGATATTAACTATTAATGTATAACCTGAAGTATATATAGCATTGACAGGGTTATAAAAGATAAACTGGCTCCATGGGGGGACCTATTTGTGCCTAAGTTAGGGTTGGCCTGAAGGATAACTCGAGTGTTGAGAGATTGTATTATGAATGTTTTAGCATATTTCATAATGTTTTAAAGATATTTAATTTATAATTGTGTTTACTATGTAGACTATTTGGTTGTTGAGAATTTAGGTGTAAGTTGAAAAACCGTAGTCTAAGTTAAGCCAATGTGCGGAAAGAGTTTTTATAATTGTGAAATTACTGCCTGGGACTGATGAGTAAAATTAATGTTTCTGTGTAAATCAGAGTGAACTGAAACTGAGGAAGTGATGACACACTTTATGCTGTAACATGCAGCCATCATTGTAAGATTCCATGTGGCTTATAAGTGGTAAAATATGTTTGATACAACACAACACACCTGAGTGTCAACTCAATTACATGACAGTTCTGGGTGTTACACTACACATCACATATCTCCAGTACGCCTACCATATACACATCTTCACATGTTCAGTACACTATACACTTCTTCACTATACACACATCTCAATTACCTTAATTATACACATCATCACTACCATATACATATCTTCACTACATTATACACATCTTCACTACACTATGTAGGCTACATTTTCACTGCAGATCACACATCTTCACAGCACACACACACATCTTCACTACACTATACACATCTTCACTTCACTATACACATCTTCACTTCACTATACACATCTTACTGTATAATTATAATCTTATTTATATACTATATTTAAAGAGTAACACAAGGCCTTCCACAGTCTCATACTAGAAATCTTTATATAATTAATACCCACACATGAAGCTGGTAGGCCTATGGTTCGTTACTTGTGAGGTGCTTGGCTACAACGATAGGAAATTTAAGTGAAAAAAGATGTAGTTTGTTGACAGGCAGACAGTAAAATATTATTACTATCTGCTTGTCAACAAACTATAACTTTTGCTCACTTTCCTTCCTGTTGTAGGTATCTCACAAGTAGCGAGGCATACCAGATTCACGTGTGGTCATCTGTACTTGTTGTTATTTCTCTGTAACGTTATAATACGGTCTGTGGGTTGGTGTGTAAGCTATCACCTTCTCTTTTACTATACTTTTTGCATAAAATAAACTATTCATTCATTAATCAATTCATTCTTTCATTCATACTCCTAGGAAAGTTTGCGAGAAGAGGTAATGCTCTAGCTGGAAACAGCGATATTTAATGGGTTTAAGTACTTTTGATAATATACAAAACTGGATAATTTTATGTAGTTATCATATATGGAACAAATTCAAGTCTCTTTCTGGCTATGATTATAGGATATATGAGAAAATAAGACCATAATTATAATGGGAGTAAAGCGGGCGAGGCAATGTTTTGAGTCAATGGGGGGTAGGGTAATAGGCTCCGCCCCTTGCTTCACTTTGGGTGTACAGGACGAGCGGCTCATGCCGCCTCCTCTTAGATTATACCTCCATGGTATAAGTCATAAGGGTCCTCTCAGCTAATCAGAATGCTTGCTAGCCAGTCTCAGGTCTCTCAGCCAATGACAGCTCTTGGTATAAAACAGAGTCCAGCTGACATTGTATCCAACACAAACAATAATCTTTATGGGTGGAAAAGCACACTAACGTGATCATGAATGTAAGTAAAACCCACATTGGTAGACAAAATATTTTTATTCCAGACGTTTCGGCGACCTCATCAGTGTAAATACAGGTTAAGATTGGTGCCTGTATTTCCACGGAAGTCCCCGAAACGCCTGGAATAAAATATTTCGTCTACCAGTGTTGGTTTTACTTACAAAATAATCTCCATTATCGTTCTTACCATAACTCCATCAATATATCTTTTTTGCTCACAGATCCTGTATCTATAAAGACATATTAGTATCTGTAACTAATTATGATATCCATATATACGAAAAACAAACAAAAAACCTCTAGGTATAACGTAGCTGTAATAGTTTAATGACTGGTAACACTGTCACAATGTAGCCAATGCTAAGTACCATGGTAGTGGACATTAATGTTTGTTGGAATTATAATATAGAAAATACAACAGTCTTTCCTTTCGTCTTCCCTGGTATTCCACCATCCACCTTGTTACGACCCTGTCCCTCCACCTGTGTTTGTTGGCCTGTGCAGTAGTAGTGGTGGTGACAGACCTACTAGAATACCCACTAAATTATTCTATGTACATCTTTAAAACTATACAACAACCCAAACCATCGACAAAGCACTCCACCTCACCAACCCAGTGAAACACCAGTGAAACCAACCAACACAAGTGAAGACAGTTTCAAATTGGTTCATTTAGTCCCAACCGAGGTGACTTAGAACAGGGAGAGAGGTGGAGGAGTCAGTCTCATCTTGGCAACCAGGGTCGTAGTGGTAAATAATAATAAGTGGATTTGAACAGCTGTTACCATCTTGCTGCCTGTCATGTTTTTATTTATGTGTATTTATGTTGTATTTGTGAGTTAGGTTTAAGGTTAAATATTATAGTTAATATTGTGTGCAGAAGTGGATACTTCCTATCTTTGTTGGGACTCTGGGTTTATATTTTGTAATATATAATATGTATTATGTATTGGGTTAAGTGAATTAATTAAACTTTAAAAATTTGCTCTATCGTTCAGTTCCTTATAAATACTGAACATTGTTGTTGTGTGTGAGGGAAAACTACCTTATTTGCTTAAGTATTAATCTAATGGGTTCATTATACCATCCAGTTCATTTTCATATGATTCGGAGTCTATATCTGTTTCATATTTTCTAGCTCATGCTGTATTGTTTGTCAGTCTCGACTCCAAACCAAGCCAACGTCATGGACTGCTTCCTTCAACAACGGGCAGAGCAGACTGAGACTCCAGAGCTCTCACACCTCCACCTTCTCTGTCCTCCACCAGAGACTACTCTTCGGGTTGTCACGGTCACTGGGCCGTTTCCGTGTCACACCTAC
This sequence comes from Petrolisthes manimaculis, assembly GCA_034508575.1. Lineage (NCBI taxonomy): Eukaryota > Metazoa > Arthropoda > Malacostraca > Decapoda > Porcellanidae > Petrolisthes > Petrolisthes manimaculis. Next base: position 65,252 of record JAWZYT010000580.1, on the reverse strand, counting down.
TTACTCTACGTACTCTACTTACTCTACACTGTCTACAGTACTTGTAAGTGTACTAAGTGTGGTCTGAGCGTCGCTCCCACATTGTGTAGCCTACCGACCCTGCTGCTACCACCTTGAAGAGTCGTGTTCACCCCTGGACTTATTGTGCTACAAGTGGCGAATGATAATTGTGTGTGACTTATTGCTGTACCAGTGGCGAGTGTTATTTGTGGGTGGAGTGTCTTGGGACTTATTTATAACGTTGATTAAAGGTGGGAATTGTTTTTACTCTTGGACTTCCATTATCCTCGGGACTTGCTGGGTTATGTTATTGAGTGGGATATCTGGTGCAATACAGAGGAGTACTCTGTCAAAACTCCATCTCTACGACTGAGCTACCTTTCCTCTACATTGTGGCTTCTTAGTTGTTTACTCTCTATCCCCTAGATTCCACTGAACTCAGGGTAATCAGCTAGGGGCGTAACAACCTAGAAATATAAATTTGATAAATGGTTCAGCAAACGTTTTGATTGTCTGTCTGACGAGCCCTCCTCTGTCGCCATCTACATAAATAATAAGGATTCCGCGGTCTTTGTTGATAATTCATTGTTTTTTGTTTATATATAATTTCCTGTTCGTGCGACCAACACACGCTTGTGAAACTTTGGAGTGGAGTGCACATGTGAAATCAATAGTAACGGCTGTAGAAATATGTGGATTGTTGTAGAAACTGAAGAATTGACCGAGTGAGAAATATTGATATCCTGGAATGGTGTGGTGCGAGCAAATCACTTGATAAGAGAGTGAAGAGAAATGTTATGAGATGGTAAGGGCTGGTGGAAAGAATGGATGGTACAGTTGCCTCCAAAGATTTCGAGATACTCCCTGCTTGATTCAAGCAGGGAGTGTCTCGAAATTTTTGGAGGCAACTGTACAAAAGTGGTGATTAGTCCTGCAACCTGGTGAATAAAAGTGAACCATTTGATTGAAACTTATTATGAACCAATATTTATTGCACACACCAACAGCTATAGTTTCGGATAATTTTTTGAAGACATCTCATTGTAGGTGTAGCAGGACTAATGACCATGACTGTACAAGCTTGAGTGGATAAAATGGTGTAATGAATGAGAGTGATTGTGAGGGCCGGTGTAGAAGGGTAAGACCAGTGTGAGTGTGAGTGACTGTGTCAGAAAGAGTGTACAGTACAGTACAGTCGGCGGCAAAAGTCGTGTCGTCTCACTCGAAAGATAACATAACATTGATCCAACACAAACAGAATTACAATATCCAGAGGTAAATAACGTAAACTACTCTGGATTTTTATTTTACGAGTCTGTGAACATCATATTTCCATACGGTAAATACTTCATGACTTGACAGATGTGGCCACACGACTTTTGCCGCCGACTGTACATGGATGACAGGATATACTAATTAAGGGAGTTATACACTTTTGGTGTGTATTGTGCATTAAAACACCTTGATTCCTCCAAATAATCATGTCAGGAAACAAGACCAGGTTAATTAACAAACAAAATAATACTCCAGCATATACACAGGTCGTATTGTATTCTGTATTGTATTGTATTCTGAACCCCAACATTCCTGCAGTAAACACTTGTACAGCCACAATCAAATATCCACCGACACTTTCCTTCCATCATAATAAATACCTTGGTAATAAAGAACAACACGTGTGTGATTTTGCAGCATCACATAATAATAATATAATTGAGGGGGTTGAGTTGACGTGAGGTGTTGTTGTATGATTATATTTTGATATGATACTGATTTATTTACACGATGGAAGGAAAATGTCGGTGGATATTTGATTGTGGTTGTAAAGTCATGGTCTAATGTACTGCAACACCTTCCAATGAGATGGCTTCGAAAAATGATCCGAAACTATAGCTGTTGGTGTGTGCAATTTTGGTTCATAAAATTAACTCAAATAGCTCGCTTTTATTCACCAGGTTGCAGTACATTAGACCATGACTTTACGTACTGTACAGTTGCCTCCAGTCGTAGCGACCCCAGTCTCAGGTGTGTGTAACGAAATTTGGCAGCACTGGGTTTGTTTACTCGTGGTCAGAGTCAGTGAATGGACTCGACTAACCCTCGCTATAGTCTCCAAATGGACACTATATAAGTAAAATTGTCTATCTAAAAATGCATACGTTTCCTACATCAATACAAATACAACATATACTAGAATATATAACATATAAAACTTTAATTTCCGTTGTTTGGTGCGAAAAAACGGTGTAGCGAGGTGTAGCTTGTGACAGGAAGGAAGGGAGAGGGTATGGGGAAACGGGGGATATGGGGATATGCGGGTTGGTTTTAAGTAGCGATGCTTCGAGACTTCTTATTCAGTGAAACAATCCACAAAACCACATATTTTAGCTAATATTTAATAAAATTGTATTGACCAATATTTAAGTGCTTTCCAATTAAAGTTAGAAGGTTCATTGTTCATGTTTAATTAGGTCAGTCATAATGTCATTGGCGTAGGGATGTGGCGACCAAGGAAGCGAAATTGTGGGTGAAGTTAGAGTTAATGTGGTGAGAAAGATGGGAGATAGACATGCTGCTATGTATGTAATACAACATAAAGAAATATTTACGAATATTTAGGAAATTCAGTCGATAATCCCTATTTTCTATGTTTGTGACTTATCTATATTTAATCGTAATAAATTAATATCACAGGGTTTTGCTAGCTAGGATCGGCTAGCTAGAGCCAAGCGTAACGAGGAACTCCGGATTGCAGCCTTGTGTAAGGAGAATCCCAAGGAGTTTTTTGGTTATGTAAATAGCAGAAAACCAATTAGAAACAAGATAGGCCCATTGCATGATGGGAACGGTGTTTTGCAAAACACTAATGAAAAGATGGCAGACATTTTAAATTCCCATTTCTCATCAGTGTTCACCCGAGAAGATGGGGGTAACATCCCTGAGCCAGGCACTACTCATGAGGGTGTTACCATAGAAAGAGTCCAATGTAGTGAAGCAAAAGTTAGAGACAGAATAGGTAAATTAAGTGTCAACAAATCTCCCGGTCCTGATGAATTTCTTCCTAGGGTCTTGCGAGAGGTATGTGACCAGGTAACCCCTTACCTGGCTGCTATCTTCAATATATCACTTGAAACAGGAGAGGTCCCATCTGACTGGAAGGAAGCAAATGTGACTCCCATATTTAAAAAGGGAGATCGCCATCTTCCTGGAAACTACCGTCCAATCAGCCTTACATCTGTAGTAGGAAAGGTATTGGAGGGTATAGTTGCAGATAGAATAGTAGATCATCTTGAATCATATAATTTATTGTATGATTCACAGCATGGCTTTAGGCGTCGGCGTTCATGTTTGACCAACTTGATTGAATTTTTCCACGGTATGCTTTCTGAGTATGACCAATGCCGGGCAATAGACATCCTTTATCTGGACTTTCAGAAAGCCTTTGATAAAGTACCTCATCAGAGGTTGATGGCAAAAACCCGTGCACTGGGAATAAGGGGCATGCTTGCTAAATGGATTGAGAATTGGCTAACTGACCGGCGCCAAAGAGTAGTAATCAATGGGGAAGCCTCAAGTTGGGCATCAGTCACAAGTGGGGTTCCTCAAGGTTCAGTTCTAGGTCCACTACTCTTTATAATCTACATTAATGATATAGATGTGGGCATTGTCAGTCGAATTGCAAAATTTGCTGATGACACCAAGTTAGGGTGTAATGCTTCATCATTTGAAAAGGTAGAACAATTACATAAAGACCTAGAGAAAGTAGGAAAGTGGTCTGAACGATGGCAGATGCCATTCAATTTGGACAAGTGTAAAGTGATGCACATAGGTCCAGCCAACCAGAGAGCCAGTTACTCTCTGTTGGGAAGTGAAATTAGTAGTACTGACTTGGAGAAAGACTTAGGTGTACTGATCAGCAGTGACCTCAAATTCTCCAAGCAGTGCCTCGCAGTAGAGAAGAAAGCCCAGAGGCTTCTTGGTTATATAAAGAGGCAATTTAGATTTAGAAATAAAGAGATAGTCCTCACTCTGTACAATTCTTTGGTTCGGCCACATCTGGAATATGCTGTGCAGTTCTGGTCGCCGACTCTCAACAAAGACATTGCGAGGCTTGAGAGAGTCCAGGCTAGGGCCACCAAACTGATCCCATCAATTAAACACATGGGCTACCAGAGAAGGCTGCAGGCACTAGGTCTCTTCTCATTAGAGACCAGACGCTTGAGAGGTCAACTAATTGAAGTTTTCAAAATCCTTCGTGGATATGAAAACATTGATTATCAGTGTCTGTTTAGCTTAAACACTAATGCAACTAGAAACCATGGATGGAAACTAGACTTGAAACACTTCCGCCATAATACGTTAGGTAATTTCTTCACATATAAAATCTGCAATGTCTGGAATCAGCTACCAGCAGAGGTAGTTGATAGTTCATCGATAGAACAGTTCAAGAAACAGTTAGACAAAGTTCTGCCAAGCGTGGTAGAGTTATAGGGATTGTTTCCTCCTTTCCTGTACAAAAATTTCCTAGTCCGGCCTTTTTTCCCCCGGGTTAGGTACATTTCCATTTCCATACCCGCAATGCGGGTGGGAGAGGTGGGTGGGGAGAGCCTTCTCTTTACTATACTTTATCTCTCACTATTAGTTAGCAACTACTACTACACCTACGGTACCTCCTTGGTATGGGTCGTAAGACCTTTTGAGGTGCTACTTGTCCTTGTAACTCCTTGTAACTCTCTCTCTCTCTCTCTCTCTCTCTCTCTCTCTCTCTCTCTCTCTTCTTATTCCCATCCTTACTTCTTCCTTTCATTCGTATCCTCTTTCCCGTTTCTTCCTTCTCAACTTTCATCATTCTTTTCATTTCCGTCTTTACTCCTTTCTATCTCTTTCATCTCCTTCGTAGGGGAGTGTTGCCTGTAGTGATTTGGGGTCGATTTCACAGTGGTATTAGTTTGTTAGCATCCCAACCAATAGTGCACACTTGTAAGCCTTCATTATATTCTAAAATATGAGTATCCACATTCACAAAATCTATCCAACAGAAAGATAATGATGATCACTGCATAGTTTACTCACCAAATTCATTAAATAATTCATCCATAAGTCATGTATACAGTCTCCTCCACTCCCGCTTTCACCAGTTCATCGTTGCCACCGTATACACCAAGCATCGTGTGAGCTAACAGTTCAGATTCTCGCATCCGAAACATCTGCCATCAACCCTTACTCTTACTGGTAGGTGTTTCGGATGCGAGAGTCGGAACTAAACTCTGTTCAAAACTTGTGTCCCATTTTCCACTATCTATCTGTCTCTATTTCTATCTATATCTTTATATCTATATCTATTTCTATTTATATCTTTCTATCTATCTCTATTTCTATCTATCTCTTATCTGTCTATCTATCTATCTATCTATTTCTATCTATCTAAGCATAAGAGGCCAGCGGAACACAAGTTTTGAACAGACTATAGTAGCTCATACGATGCCGGGTGTATACGTTGGCAACGCTGAACTGGTGAAAGCGGGAGTGGAGGAGACTGTACACTGCTAACATTCTTTCGTATGCGTGTTTACAAATCACTACGGACGACTGTGGAATCGATCCATACACAATATTCTGAAATGTTTTGGCGCCTCTTCGGTCCCAACCACATTCTTTCAGTTCATCACTAGTCACTCTTTTCTTTCTATACCTTCCTGCTTATTGTCTCACATCTCTTCTGGCACTATATGACCTCGCTGGTACAGCACCAAATATCAATCAGTCAATTTCTTCCATCTCCCTCCATTTAGTATCTTTATTACATTATCTCCCTTCCTCTCTTTATTATTATTTCCTTCCTTTTCCTCCTCTTTCATTGATCCTTCCTTCCTTTCCTTCTACCTCTCCCTTCATTTCCCTCCATTTCTCATTTCGTTTCCACCCATTCTCCCTCCCTTCTCTCCTATTTATATTCACACATATAATTATACTCTCTCTCTCTCTCTCTCTCTCTCTCTCTCTCTCTCTCTCTCTCTCTCTCTCTCTCTCTCTCTCTCTCTCTCTCTCTTTCTTTGGACCTCAGTAGTGTCCTGCCTATAAGGTGTTTGTTTGTGTCTGTGTGTTTGTGTGGGGCCGAGAGAGAAACAGAGAGCACTAAAATAAAAAGGAAAAAAGTAATTGAGAGAGAGAGAGAGAGAGATGACCTGATAGTTAGGTGAATAAACTGTCAGACAGACAGACAATGATCCCTGCCTGTGTGTGTGTGTGTGTGTGTGTGTGTGTGAGTATAATGATTCCTGTCTTTGTGTGTATGTGTGTGTGTATAATTATTCCTGCCTCTGTGTGTGTGTGTGTGTTCGTGTGTGTTCGTATAATGATACCTGCTGTGTGTGTCTGTGCGTGTGTGTATAATGATTTTTGCCCCCTCCCCCTCTCGTTCTCTCTCTTCCTCTCTTTCTCTTTCTATCTCTGTGTGTGTGTGTGTGTATGTGTGTGTGTAATGATTAATTCTTGTGTGTGTGTGTGTGTGTGTTATTTTAGTGTGTGTATGTATGTGTATAATGATCCCTGCCTGTTTGTGTGTGTGTGTTCGTGTGTATGTGTGTGTGTTCGTGTGTGTGTGTATGTGTGTATGTACATAATGATCCCTGTCTGTGTGTGTGCGTGTGTGTGTGTGTACAGTACGTCATCACCTCTGCCTCCGTGTCTGTATTACTTGCCAAAAAACAAAATAGAACTACTGTACAATAACCTATAATGTAAACGTATGAATAGGTTATAATATACTTACGTTTAAATGATCTTCACAACAATATAGGATGATTGTGAGACTTGGCCATAGGAAACCCTATCGTCTTGTAGCGATCCACCAATCTTTTCTTATTTTATGACTGCTTGGTACTGACACAATAGGACCGTTCGCATGAAGCGTGGATCTAGCGATTGACACCACATACTTCCAGATTTTTAATTTTTTATTTTTGTATTTGGTACATGGACAAAATTGCATATAGACCCTTCTTCGTTAAAAATAACGTATTTACTATGATTTTAATATTCCAGTAAACATTTTAAAGACGTTAAAGTGCATATTAATGAGCTAGTAATATAGTTTGAGAAGTTTTATTGTGCTGTACTATGTTTGGTGTGTGTGCCTCAATGGATATACATTCATCGGTTTTATATATACATGTGAATATTTCTTGATTTTTAGTGTAGTATAAATGTTCCAAGTGACCACCAACAAAGGTAATAACAGAAAAATAAATTATTTCAGCAGATACTCGCTGCCTACAGTACGACATGCTTAACAGTCAAAACAATGACAAACACAGCAACCAAGTGATGTATGATGTGTTCTCGTAGTAGTATCGGCTTGGTGGTGGTAACTGTTTCTACTGGGAATGATTTTCCCTCTTGTGATTTATTACAATCGACAAAGAAGGCTTCAATACAAGATGGAGATGAAGATACAAGACTCAATCTGATGTTTGTTGATATTCGTTCATACGCTAGCCAGCCTCGAGAGCAGCAGACAGTAAGGGGTACTACGTGACTATAGCTTTTTCAGCCATTAAACTCGCAAGAAACCAACACTAAATTATTCTGTTTCATTACACTGTCGATAAACTGGATCATTTGACTTCATAGTGATATCAATGGAACTGCTAAGGTGTGTGTTCGTATAAATACTAATACTAATATTGTTTTTAAATCATAATTATCGTTTGTTACCCTATATAAAATACATACATTTCTCGCGATGGTTATGGTGGTTGGAATATTTTTATACAAGCACATATACACAAACTACCTCTTGACAAAAATATTTTATACTAATATCAATGAATATTTGCCTTAAAGATAGTTAAATATCTCCGTATATATGAATTGAAACCTCTCTTCACCGAGTCAGTGTTCTATACGCTCGTACTCCCGCTGACAAAAAATGCTTTATTTTCATATTAATCATTTTGCTATTGGCTCATGAGAGCATTTATTTATAAAAATAGTTAATATTATACTTCAATACACATGTAAAATCAATAAATCTTCAACCTGGGCCTTATACAACCAACATCAAAGCACAACATAAAAAACATCACAAATTATTATGTGAGCTCATAGATAGGTACTCTTATGTTCTTAAGTGAATCAAAATAATGTTGTTAGTATAATATCATGACAGGGAGTCTGTGGTGAGCTAATTTGCATTGTCCTTTTTATAAAAAAGGAAATGTACAAATCTGGTGGTATGTGGCAGCTTTTTTCTTCATGCGAACGGTCCCATTATCTTCCTTGAAGTATTCTTGTCTGTACTTTTGCACATAGACACGAAGCACCAACGATGACGAATTACGTCCCTTGACATAGCCGTGAACCAGAAACCACAACTAGACACTATGGGGACTGTAATATATTTGCTTGTGTTATTAATAGTTAGCTCAGTAATGACACGAAGCTCTGACTCTCTGTATGGTACCTGGGTTCGAGGAGTGGCTGCCGACTGGGTAACATTAAACCTCTACACTGCCACGTTACTCTGTATTTCTACCCTCCTGGCTCACTACATAACAGGGACAATACAAAGTTTTTGTTGTTGACGGACTCCTGATATACACACTGACGTCACGACCAATTAGCGACCGTTTCTAAGTAACGTGACTTTTTTACAGCTTTATATGGTTGATTTTAGGACCTATTTCACCCTTTGAAGCACATTTTAGATAAACAATATTGATTGGACATCCACCTTCACAACCACATCCGCTAATTATTGAAGTTTGACATCTACCTTCATTTCCATATCTGCAGATTTTTTATATTTGACATCTGATACATCATTATTGCATATTCATTGCAATAATTGACAGCTAGTACATTTTATTACAATATTATAATACAATGAACACAAGATCATATTTATTTAGGTTAAGTTAAGTTGGCTTGAGAATATTTATAACATAATCATTACAAGATATCCTAAACAAAGAAGGGATAATTATTAGTTTAGGTTACATTAAGTTTGGTAATGTTATGTTAGATAAGTTTATGGTAAATATACAGTCAGAGGTCTTGGATAATATTTTATTTATTAGGGGAGGTTACATTAGGTTAGTTTACTTGGCTTGGTTAAATTAGGGAAAATATAGAATATATTTAATATAATATATTTGACAAGGAGGTTGTTATAATGTAGTTATTGCGTGATGTTAGATTTGGTTAAGTAATTAATTAAATACATGACAACTGTATAGTAGTGCATTAATACATGAAATTAATATATAATACACAGATTGATTTGTTATAATGTTACACAAAAACAACACAGTAAATCTATTCTAGAATACAATATATGTATTCCACAATACAACAAATTGATTCCATGTAATTCTTAGTTAATGTCCTCAATATAAATGTAATCACAATACATCAAAAGAATATTCTAACAGTTCATATAATTATAATGGTGTGTGAAAAACATTACAGTCCATTGTGTTAACCTGATTTTGTTGAAGCCAAACAAGATATAAGAATGGAATAGTGTTCATATATCAATAGTGAAGTCAACACTGCCATGTTCTCTATGACAACACGTGAATATTGTCGGCTCACACAAAGTCCAGAGAATTTTATATAAGTGGTAAGCAACTCAATATATTATAACAATTAAAACTCAAATAATTCACTCGCTGTATACACCATATCTTATTCATACAACTTGAACGGTAATATATACATGTATATTTGTCTATACAAACATTATGGTAAATAGTATATATACCCTTAAACATTGTAAGGTCCTCAGCATTTGTATATGAATTGATAAGGTGATAAGTTCTATAAGGCGAAAAGAAAGATAAGAGATTCCTCGAAGATAATCCAAGAAACATCACAAATACCTCAATATATGTGTAGACAATTATTGTTATATTGATAAAATATTACTGATAAACACATAGCTTAGTTGATTATAGAAACAGATTAATACCCCAATATATGTGCAGACAATTATTGTTATATTGGTAAAATATTACTGATAAACACATAGCTTAGTTGATTATAGAAACAGATTAATACCTCAATATATGTGTAGACAATTAGTGTTATATTGATAAAATATTACTGATAAACACATAGCTTAGTTGATTATAGAAACAGATTAATACCTCAATATATGTGTAGACAATTAGTGTTATATTGATAAAATATTACTGATAAACACATAGCTTAGTTGATTATAGAAACAGATTAATACCCCAATATATGTGCAGACAATTATTGTTATATTGATAAAATATTACTGATAAACACATAGCTTAGTTGATTATAGAAACAGATTAATACCTCAATATATGAGGAAACAATAAATAATACATTGGTAATTTATACTGATAGACTTATAACTCAGTTGATTATAGAAACCTTTCAAAAGTTTGACAATGTATCATCTGTGTATAAGGGTTTTAAAGGGTCAGTGATCTTGTACGCTAGGCCATTTGGAGGATACTAATTCCTTCTGACTATTCTATGAAACAAACTCTCTCTATATGGAAGTTAATTAATTCGTGTTATTGTTTGGAGGAATAAAAAACTTTATTCTTGCTGACTATATCACTGGCTCCTTAAGAGATCTAGGGAGATGTAGTTGATGCTCAGAACACCTCAATATGACAAACCTGAAATTCTACATTATAGAGCATATGCCCTGTGACGAACCTGGCACACACAGGCTTTGGAGACTTCATTTCCACCACCAGACCTTTGGTGGCTGGCCCAAGGAACTCACCAAACAGATCATAAGCTGCGAAGTCTTCTGGATATGTCACGGCTGTCACGTTGGACACACGAACCTGTACGTTATGGAAACGTGTATTGGCATTGTCATTGTCCTGGGCGTGCATTATCACATGCTGGAAACACTTGGGCTGCCCGAAATCTAATGTAAGCCATCTGGAGCTGTTACTTAACTCTGTCAAAAAACATTGTTCTATATTATAGTTGTAAATCCCGTCTACAATGTTTTCTTTTACTCTGAGTGTAAACCACAAATTTTGTTTCCCAGTAGTGATGTTGGCGTTGGTGGCAAGGTCCTTGGGTCTTGTGGTGTGACAGGTGAGGACATCAGCCATGTTAGTCTCCTGGTAGGTGGGCATGACGATAATGTTGGAGACGAGGCAGTGGGTGGGTGTGTTGGAGGGGTAAGCACACCACAACTGACACCACTCAAGACGTGTGCACTTGTTGGAGCAGTAGAAGGCTGGGCTGGCTCCAGGGGGTAAGTCAAGGATCTCCTGTTTCGTGGTAGAGGCTGCTTGAACACGTTGGAGGGAGATGAGCACAGATCGCATCAGACACAGTTCTCCCCCTTTCACAGGTGCTGATGGCAACAAAAGCAGCATTGTCACCCACACACGACACCACTGCACTCCAACTTGTGACATGGTACTTGTTGTATGTTGTCACAGACAGACTGAGTGATGGTGTAGCAGTATAAAGCTCTACACAGTTACTGTACAGGTTTGAAGGTTGTGGGTTGCAATCAGATAAATTGGTGTTATTGTTACATATCAGTATGGTGTTGATGGTGTTACCACAGAAAGAGAGGGTGATGGTGGTGTAGCTGTAACAACATCCACACAACTACTGGACAGCCAGAGAAGTGATGGTGGTGGTGGTGGTGGTGGTGGTGGTGTAGCTGTAACAACATCCACACAACTACTGGACAGCCAGAGAAGTGGTGGTGGTGGTGGTGTTGGTGGTACTATAACATTCTCAGTAACTACAACAAATATCGTCATGCATATCGATCATGTGACTTATTATTGTACTCACTTATACTTAGTTTTCATCAACACATTGAATGTGTTTTATACACATATTGGAATGTATCTGCTGTGTTATTCTAGTCCACTATATTAGTAGAGTAATTTTTGACATATTATGCAACTTAAGGGGAGATTCTCTTGTTGGTAAATTGGAAGGCTATTGATTCCTCCTCACTATGCCAGAAAACAGACGCCCTCAATGGTACTGTACTATTAGGGGATCTGTTTCTCGGCATAGTTTGGAGGAATCAAATACCTTCCAATTCACCAACACAAGAATCTGTCTCCCCTTATACGAATTAATGAAGTAGACGTAAGGGAAAGGTGAAAAATTTGTATGTACAACTCCGGACAGATCAATGGTCCACACTCCATCCATCAGCGACTTGGTTTGGGCCTCGTCGGAACTGGCAACAGTTGCAGGTGGAGGGAGGGGTAAGTTAGTGGGAGAGAAGGAGAGAAACGTGGGCGGAGCTATATAGGAGGTAATGTGGGAGGGTAACGAACGATCAGGTAGATGAGATTGTGTGTCAGGAGGAATGAATGAAGCATACACTGTGAACGGTACCGAATCACCAATAGTTTAAAGCAGGGTTCAACAAATTTTTCAGTAGTGACCAAGTTTTTACTATGACATCATTTTCGCGACCCATACAGAAAGATATTTTATAAACGATCAGAATTATCCACCTAAGAAAATACAAGGCCAGAAACTGAAACATAATATTTATGATTAAAAGGCATTCTAGCCAGAATGATCAACACTGCCTCACCTATCCCTTCCTCTCTCTCTCTCTCTCTCTCTCTCTCTCTCTCTCTCTCTCTCTCTCTCTCTCTCTCAAGAAAGCTAATATTTGTTCAAAGATTTCAGTTTATTTATAATTAAATATATGAATATTGCATTATAAAAATATGTTAGGTGGATTCATGCATGAACTTCATATTTATTTTATTGTCACGAATATTATTAGTCTATTTTATTCATGTATTTATGTTTGAAAGCCTGCGACCCTGAAGTTTGGAGGAATTCGGGACCCGTCGTTTGAAGTACCCGGGTTTAAAAAAGTGCATACTGCATTAACGTAGGTGGATATAGGAGAGAAGAAATGTGATGATTTTAGGTGAGGGTGAAGGGGAAGAGGGTAAGAAAAATGAAGGTGATTAGTTGAAATGTAATAACAATATCTGTTACATTATATCCTTTAAATAAAGGCACTGTCTTTTCTTCACCATCGTAGTGGGATAGACTACTGATTATAAATTATCCTTTGGATATTAGACAGCTATCCCAGTATACATCTTATCCCTCGTGTTTGCCCAGTATTATTATTGCTTGTAATGATATGGGCAATACTTTAAGGGTTTGGGCGCCCCTTCGGCCCCACCCACTAGCTTACATTTCTTCAACTGTCCCTCCTTTCTTCCTATTTCCTTCTTGCTTGCTGTCACACCTCTCTAACACCTTCTTTTGGCGCTATTTGACCTCACTGTTGCGCCACCTAATATCAATGAAATCCCTCGTGCTTGTAGTCCACCCTATTTATCACCTTCTCCCAACCCCAGCTGTTTGTTACTTGGCGAATTTTCGCCAAGTACAGTCGTGGTAAAAAATAATCATCCATATAGGGGTAACTTATGTAAGAGTTTGACAGCTTCCCTCTTTTCCTTAGCTAATAAACTTTCCAATAAATAGGTTAAGTACTATAATTCAATTTATTACAAGCAGCTACACACTACTTAAAACAATAACATTTTATGAGAGCGTGAAATCATTAGACAGTAAATTGGTTGAGATACCCATATGTGGATGATTATTATTGACCACGGTTGTATGTTGCTCAGTGGTCTTGTGTGTTTGTAGAGCAATGTCTGTAGAGTTCGCGGTCTACAGGTCGCAATTCTTGTCCGATTTTGCTGATATTTTCTCTGCAGGTAGGCATCAACATTTCTTCAATGTCAAAACTCAAAAATCAAGGTTATAAATAAACTGAATAAAAATAAAACCTGAGCAGGGTTCGAACCAACGCCGGCAATGGTGAGTGAGGAAAGGGGAGTTCTTAACAAGTTAGCGCTCATGGATAACCACTCGACCATCGTGATGGCATTGTCCTTTCTGCTTCTGGTGGTACTTGAGCAATGGCCGTATTCCTAAAACTCGCGATTTGAGCATTAGGTCGAAAATCAAGGAGCCCGAATTTTGCCAAATTTTCACAAGTCCTCGCTCTACAAGCAAATGTTTTTTTTTTATTGTTGTTTGTTATTAGGGTAGAGAGTGGATGGGCGGTATTTTTTTTATTTTTTTTTAGTTGTTTTGAGATTTTTATATTGGCACTGATTATTGGCTGTTGTGTTTGTTGTTTGTGTGGGGAGTTTTAGTGGTGTTTGTGTTGGTAATGATGATGATGGTGGTGATGTTTAGTGGTGGTGGTGATGTTTAGTGGTGGTGGTGGTGGTGGTGGTGATGTTTAGTGGTGGTGGTGATGTTAAGTGGTGGTGGTGGTGGTGGTGGTGATGTTTAGTGGTGGTGGTGATGTTTACTGGTGGTGGTGGTGGTGGTGGTGGTGATGTTTAGTGGTGGTGGTGGTGGTGGTGGTGATGTTTAGTGGTGGTGGTGATGTTAAGTGGTGGTGATGTTTAGTGGTGGTGGTGATGTTTACTGGTGGTGGTGGTGGTGGTGGTGATGTTTAGTGGTGGTGGTGGTGATGTTTAGTGGTGGTGGTGATGTTTAGTGGTGGTGGTGATGTTTAGTGGTGGTGGTGATGTTTAGTGGTGGTGGTGATGTTTACTGGTGGTGGTGGTGGTGGTGGTGATGTTTAGTGGTGGTGGTGGTGATGTTTAGTGGTGGTGGTGATGTTTAGTGGTGGTGGTGGTGGTGGTGGTGATGTTTAGTGGTGGTGGTGATGTTTAGTGGTGGTGGTGATGTTTAGTGGTGGTGGTGATGTTTACTGGTGGTGGTGGTGGTGGTGGTGATGTTTAGTGGTGGTGGTGATGTTTAGTGGTGGTGGTGATGTTTAGTGGTGGTGGTGATGTTTACTGGTGGTGGTGGTGGTGGTGGTGATGTTTAGTGGTGGTGGTGGTGATGTTTAGTGGTGGTGGTGATGTTTAGTGGTGGTGGTGGTGGTGGTGGTGATGTTTAGTGGTGGTGGTGGTGGTGGTGGTGATGTTTAGTGGTGGTGGTGATGTTTAGTGGTGGTGGTGATGTTTAGTGGTGGTGGTGATGTTTACTGGTGGTGGTGGTGGTGGTGGTGATGTTTAGTGGTGGTGGTGATGTTTAGTGGTGGTGGTGATGTTTAGTGGTGGTGGTGATGTTTACTGGTGGTGGTGGTGGTGATGTTTAGTGGTGGTGGTGATGTTTAGTGGTGGTGGTGATGTTTACTGGTGGTGGTGGTGGTGGTGGTGATGTTTAGTGGTGGTGGTGATGTTTAGTGGTGGTGGTGATGTTTAGTGGTGGTGGTGATGTTTAGTGGTGGTGGTGGTGGTGGTGATGATGTTTAGTGGTGGTGATGTTTAGTGGTGGTGGTGATGTTTACTGGTGGTGGTGGTGGTGGTGATGGTGGTGGTAGTAGTATTAGAAATATTGTTAATGTTATTGTTGTCACACTCATAGTCCAGAGACTGTGAATGTGATTGCATATGCTTGGGTGTGTATGTTTGTGTGTGCGCGTGCAGGTATATCTGTGAGTGTGCTTGTGTGCGTCTGTGTGGTCAGCCGCCGATCACTACAAACCATTATTATATATAGAAGTTTCTAATATATCTACGCTGATTTGTTTAACATCCGGTGATTGGGTATAAGAGTACGGTGTGGTTGATAGTAAGTCTGGAGGAACTGATTTCTCCAAATAATTTCAAGCAAGACGATGTCATTGTATTTATACACTAGAGCAGTTTCCTGGCATATTTTGGAGGAATGAAGGCACTCCAATGTACCAAAAGTGCAACCTATGACAATCCCGAGGTTGAGGGAAAAACACGTAACAAAACTCAGACCTGTCAGGCATCCATTGTTAACCCCAAACTATCGCATTGCATAGAAATATCCTGTACTGTAACACAAAATTTCAGACCCATTACACATACTTACACACGCATACATACCCATACAATACATATACTTACACACACATACATACTCATACTTACAAACACATACATACCCATACAATACACAAACTTACACACATACTAATACATGCATACTCATACTTCCACACACATACATACTCATACATACACATACTAACATACACATACATACTCATACATACACATACTTACACATATATAGATACCCACACACACACACACACACATTTACATACACACACACTGACAAAATTTATTATCCATAGTAACTTCATGGTGTGTGTGCGTGCGTGTGTGTCTGTGTGTGTCTGTCTGTGTGTGTGCGTGTGTGTCTGTGTGTGTCTGTCTGTGTGTGTGCGTGTGTGTCTGTGTTTGACTTGTGTGTGTGTGCGTGTGGGTGTGTCTGACTGTGTGTGTGCGTGTGTGTCTGTCTGTGTATGTGTGTGTGCGTGTGCCTTTGCATGTGTGTGTATGTAGCCAGAATGTACACACACGAAGTACTGTACACACATACAAACTCTCTATCTACCATATGCATACATGAATGAGACGCACATACATCACCACGTACACAAACACACATTTCAAGTCCATAATAATCACACAGTATAAAATTTAATAATGGATACTACTCTTTGGAAACACCCATTTATCAGCCGAAACCCCATTCCCTTCCCTTATGTACACAGCACTCCTACATCAAATTTAGGAATGTCAATAACACACACACACTATTATAAATTATATACATACATGCAAGCACATCATATGCACCCAGCACATGCATCACAAACACACTCGAGCCTTCACACAAGCACACGCAGATGCATACAACACACTCAAATAAATCCTTAATATCATACATTATTTCTCTGACTGGCACTGGACAATTTTATGTATGGCTGTGTGTGTGTGTGTGTGTGGCTCAAGCTGTGGTATGTGGCTGTGTGTGTGTGTGTGTGTGTGTGTGTGTGGCTCAAGCTGTGGTATGTGGCTGTGTGTGTGTGTGTGTGTGTGTGTGGCTGATGCTGTGGTATGTGGCTGTGTGTGTGTGTGTGTGTGTGGCTGAAGCTGTGGTATGTGACTGTGTGTGTGTGTGTGTGTGTGTGTGTGTGTGAGGCTGAAGGTGTGGTATGTGGCTGTGTGTGTGTGTGTGCGTGTGTGTGTGTGTGGCTGAAGCTGTGGTATGTGGCTGTGTGTGTGTGTGTGTGAGGCTGAAGCTGTGGTATGTGGCTGTGTGTGTGTGTGTGTGTGTGTGTGTGTGTGGCTGAAGCTGTGGTATGTGGCTTTATGTGTGTATGTGTGTGTGTGTGTGTGTGTGGCTGAAGCTATGTGTGTGTGTGTGTGTGTGTGTGTGTGTGTGTGTGTGGCTGAAGCTGTGGTATGTGGCTTTATGTGTGTGTGTGTGTGTGTGAGGCTGAAGCTATGTGTGTGTGTGTGTGTGTGTGTGTGTGTGCGTGTGTGTGTGTGTGTGGCTGAAGCTGTGGTATGTGGCTTTATATGTGTGTGTGTGTGTGTGTGAGGCTGAAGCTATGTGTGTGTGTGTGTGTGTGTGTGTGTGTGTGTGTGTGTGTGTGTGTGTGTGGCTGAAGCTGTGGTATGTGGCTTTATGTGTGTATGTGTGTGTGTGTGTGTGTGAGGCTGAAGCTATGTGTGTTAATAATAATAATAAATAATTAACGGTTTATTTACATGGCAGTCAGAGACTGAAAATATACATAGGGGAAAAATTACATTAATATTAATTCTTAATTCTAAGAACTAATGCTACAACTTGGAGACATACAGTACATGTTAATTTAATTGTTTATCGTTCGCACTAAAGTGTGAATAGTGCTATGGCGATAGCGGTCAGTGCGAGGGGCTTTGAGCGGCACCAGTTTGTTTTGGTGTCGGGTAGCCCTGGCTAATGGAGGAGCGTTAGGTGGTAGTAGGTGACGGTGACGTGGGTTACTTAACAAGCCTTCTCCAAACTTGATAAGGGCTTGCTCATACATGACTGTCAGGCTGAGCAGACTCAGGGTGGTGAGGGCATGATTGTAGCTGGTGTAGGCAGGGCCAAGTATGACCCTGCATGCCCTCTTCTGTACTTTCTCCAGCTGTTGTTGCTGTGTTTTAGTGAGAGATGAAGACCACACTGGGGAGGAGTACAGTAGGGAGGGTAATATGAAGGTGGTATAGACTACCTTCAAATCCCCTGTTGGAGTCCCCAGAGACCTGAGTCTGCGCAGCATGTATAGTTTGTAAGAGGCTACCTTAACCATCCTAGCTACATGTTGCTTCCATGATAATTTATCATCCACTGTGATGCCGAGAAGCTTGAAGGAGTGGATGACTTGGAGTGGATGAGGGCCAATTGTGAGCTGGGGGGGCGGCACAGCTGTAGATGAGGTACAGACGTGCATCACCACGGTCTTGGTGTGGTTGATAGAGACATTGTTATGCTCTGTCCACGTCTGCAGTCTGTCGAGGGTGGTTTGCAGTGGGTTATAATCTGGCGTCCTGGTGTTGACTGGGATGCCAACCGTGCAGTCATCCACGTATTTCCATCGATGTGTGTGTGTGTGTGTGTGTGTGTGTGTGCGTGTGTGTGTGTGTGGCTGAAGCTGTGGTATGTGGCTTTATATGTGTGTGTGTGTGTGTGTGAGGCTGAAGCTATGTGTGTGTGTGTGTGTGTGTGTGTGTGTGACTGTTGTATGTGTGGCTGTGTGTGTATGTGTGACTGTTGTGTATGTGGCTGTGTATGTATATGTGTGTGTATGTGTGACTGTTGTGTGTGTGTGTGTGTGTGTGTGTGTGTGCTGGTATGTGCTTGAGCAGGTTTGTGTCTGTGTTGGCAATATTGAATTTAATTTGGTACTTGTGTTTTTCTATACAATATTACAGGCATAAATGAAGTATGATTATATGGAAGAATTATATATCGTATTAAATCGTAATTCTAACAGAGAGATAATGTATTTGTGTTTTCTATCCCATCCCTTTCCTTCCTATTCATTCCTTTTACTTTTTTTCCCTTCCTTCATTTCCATTTCCTTCACTTTCCTTAATTAACCATCCATCTCTTATCATCTGTTTACCTTCCTTCAAAACATCTATATAGTTCTTGCCTTCCCTTCTGTTTCGTCCCCTTCCCTTCCCCACTCCCCCTAACGGGAACCACCTTGACGTGGTGGGGGGCTTGTGTGTCTCTGAGACCTGGCGAGCTAGAATAGAGGGGGCTCCGGCCCCTGCTCTGCCCCGATTACTGGAAGAGAGGGCTTCCCTGGCCTTCCCATGCTAGGAAGGTCGGTAGTGAGAGACCAGACTAAATGGTTCCCATCTTTCAGTTCTTCAACTGTCTCTCCTTTCGTTTTATTTCCTTCCTGCTTGCTGTCACACCTCTCTATCACCTTTTTCTGGCGCTATATGACCTCGATGTTGAGGCGCCTAATATCCATCAATTAAAAAATATATATATTCTCTTTCCTTCCTTTCCCTTTGTCCTGTCCTATCCTATCCTGTCCTACATTTTCTCCCTTCCTTTCCCTGTGTCCTGTCATCCTGTCCTACATTCTCTATATTTATACGACAATAGGAAAAGTACCAGAGGGACACACATACAGCATCACTTTATGGGCACTGAGTGGGTATGTATACTTTTGGTACAGTTGGCTCCACTCTTGCGTTTCTCCCCTTGCGTTGCCAATGTTGGGCCAGTCAGAAATTCGAATCTCGATCCACAATTTAAAAAAGTTCGAAACATTCATATTATCCTTAGAGTGAAAGATATGAATGTTTCGAATATTTTAACTTGTGAATCGGGATTTCGAATTTCTGACTGGCCCAACATTGGCAAAGACAGGGGGGAAACGCAGGAGTGGAGCCAACTGTACATTGGAGCGCCTTGATTCCTCCAAAGTATGCCAGGGAACAGGATCAGATTAGTAAGAATAATTAATAATGGTGTCCTGTTGCTTGGAGTAGTTTGGAGGAAAAATCAGTTGCTCCAGATTTTGACAATGATTACACATGATGACAACAATAACAAAACAGTGTAAATAAAAAACAGAACAGTATATAAAATAGGCAAAAATGAAATATGTCACCAGCAAACAGAGGACACAACGATACAGGTAAAAAAAAAAAAAAAAGTAAATAAAATATAAAGGACGAGGGGGAAAGGAGAGGGAGGGAAAGGGGGGACGATAGAGGTAAATACAAACAAAATGAGTAAAGTCATGGTCTAATGTACTGCAACACCTTCCAATGAGATGGCTTCGAAAAATGATCCGAAACTATAGCTGTTGGTGTGTGCAATTTTGGTTCATAAAATTAACTCAAATAACTCGCTTTTATTCACCAGGTTGCAGGACATTAGACCATGACTTTACATAAAATAAAGATAAATAAGGACATGGACGGAGTTACGAAACGAGGACAAATGGGACACACAAATGGGACACACACGAGGACAAAGAAGACACACCCATGGGTATTGTTTGTGGCATCTAGGGGTATTGTTTGTGGCATCTAGGGGTATTGTTTGTGGCATCTAGGGGTATTGTTTGTGGCAACCAAGGGGTATTGTTTGTGGCATCTAGGGGTATTGTTTGTGGCATCTAGGGGTATTGTTTGTGGCATCTAGGGGTATTGTTTGTGGCATCTAGGGGAATTGTTTGTGGCAACCAAGGGGTATTGTTTGTGGCATCTAGGGGTATTGTTTGTGGCATCTAGGGGTATTGTTTGTGATTTAGTAAAATTAACTAGAGGTAAATGAGTCCTTTATATCTTGCCACGAAACACCACCTGTATGGAAGGAGCGTGTTTGGTGGCCTAGTCAGGAGGAATCAGTAGCCTCCAATTCCCATACACGATCACATGGTCCGTAAACGGGGCATATATTTTCGGAGAGCTAGAGAGCGGATAATTTTTCCAAACTTCAGTATGACAGAAAACAAATTATTATTTAAAATATTATCTGGGGAACTGTTTTGTGTCATAGTTTGGGGGAATCAATAACCCTCTGACATCTGACAAACAAAACTCTTGCCCTTTGTGCTTACTTGCTTGACCTTTCAAAGTTTGAGAACATTGATCCAGAAAGAGTTTGAAAACATTTAAAGCATCAGTGTTGTGTTCGTTCGGTGTTTTACCTTCATATTTTTTTTCTAGAATAATAATCTATATATCTAAATGAAGAGACTCTGTTTGTCTGTCATGCTATAAATATTGTCATGTGACCACCTACAGCGCCAGTAATTCACACACAGAAAATGTGTGACAGTGATGGGGGACAGAGGACATTTTCGTCACAAAAAACACCCCACTAATTACTTAATTACACATATTTTACTTTTATCGTACGCCACTCGGTTTGTTTACATTCCAACCGCTGGGAAGGAAAAAGAATCGTACCGTGCGTAGCACGGGCTTAGTAATATCACATAGGGAAGGGAAGTTAATAATTGACTATTGTTCACAAAATGTTTTCAGTACTCACATACCTAGACGAACGTGAGTAACTCAAAAGATAGGGAAGGAGGGAAAGGTGGAAGGAAGGGAAGGAGGAAGGAAGGGAGGGTCGAAAGAAAGGGGAGGTTGAAAGAAAGGAGGAAGGAAGGAAGGAAAGGGAATAAGAAACATATGAGACCCTTAGTAACACCATTGACCACATCAGGTTTTATGCACAAGTTTAGGTCAAGGTATTGTTGTTGAGAGTTATAGTATACAGTTGGAATGATTTAATGGGGTGAACCACACATGCACAAAAGAAAAATCCTTACAATACATACTCCGTTTTGTATTCAGGTTTGGCATAAGTAAATCACCGATAATGTGTATGCGTGATCTCACAACACATACACATGAAAGGCGTCCAGTCATACACTATACACACACACACACACACATACACACAACATCTGCACAGCTATATTTACCACACACATAAAAGTACACACACACACACACACACACACAACATCTGCACAGCTATATTTACCACACACATAAAAGTACACACACACACACACACACACAACATATGCACAGCTCTTGATACTGCAGTTGTTTTAGTGAAAAAGATTACTCCGACTCGACTGAAAACATGAATAAAAAAAAAAATAATAATAATAATATTAAACACACATTTATATTACAGTACTTACCAAAACTATACTATTACATAATATGTCTATTATATTCTTATTATTACTTCTATTATTATTTCTTACCTAAACTCTACTGTAATAACAAAAAATCCAGTTACAATCAAGAAAATTGAAAAATAAAAAAAATATTATATCTTTGCTCACCAAGCACGTGCGTAAGCAACCCAGAATTACTCTAACGGGGGTTCGATCAATGTCTTAAATCAAGTAAAAAATGTCTAAGTATGGACACAGTCTATTAGTATGGTATACGGTATCGGTAACGGAAAACTCCACTAATTATAATTTAGTTTATTTTGTACATTCATTATTCACTAAAAAAAAAATATGTATATTCTTCTCCCCCCCTTAAATCCTACTCCCTGCCGACACTAGGACGGGGACAAATCCCGCGTCTCGCTAGGGTACAGCACTAAGAAAAAAAAAAAAAAAAAAATTCACTTCACTCCCCCCATCAATAATAAAAAAAAATACATACACATATATATATATATATATAATAGTTATATAAAAAAAAAAATATGGCCGAAACAAATATGATAGTCTACGAATTTCTAAATATGCCAGCAATCTCAATTATTAATTTTATATTTTTAGTACACCAGTATTATTATTGCTATGCCGGAATGTTGCTATATGGCTGTTCCCATGGAAGATGACACGAGACTCATTAATAACATATTAAATATTTACGTACTATACCTCAATATTAACACATGAAGTCACTTCGGTAGCAGCTGTTTTAGTAGTTACCTGTTCCCATGGAAGATGACACGAGACTGACTGTGAATCCTTGCATCCACTCATTCTCGCCTCGCCCCCCCCCCCCCCCCCCAGTCACAGGCTCCTACACGGACACAAACTAGTTCCTCCTGCTACATTTTTCCTATTATATTAAGTGTTCCTTCCTCCCTGGTATATTCCCTAGTTACAACTATTGATTATTTAACCTCCCTTAATACTCCAACCCATTATCTCTTATCCTCAGCCACATAGCATACAATTATTCCTAATATTTGATACAAATATTGTTCCGCCAACGAAAATATCTCGTCCTTCTATTGGGACTTCATCCCTCACTCAACTAATTTTCTAAGTAAGTTACCAGAAAGAAATGCAGGTATTTTATGGAGAGTGAAGCTAGTTATTATACATTAATTAAAAAAAAAAACATCCTAAATAACATATATAATAAAATGGGGGTGTTAAAATATTAAAAACTTATTGCATGGATCAGGTTATACAAAGTTCAGCCTGTTATGATACTTTGTGGTTCGAAACATTCAACAACAAAGTTCAGTTCATGCGCCACTGTATCGAGGTTATACTTATTTCACACA
The DNA here is from genome assembly GCA_034508575.1 of Petrolisthes manimaculis. Lineage (NCBI taxonomy): Eukaryota > Metazoa > Arthropoda > Malacostraca > Decapoda > Porcellanidae > Petrolisthes > Petrolisthes manimaculis. Next base: position 41,864 of record JAWZYT010000580.1, on the reverse strand, counting down.
CGTGGATTGTTACGAGGCAAATCTTCACAGTGGTGCCACATCTCCTAAAACGTGCGAGCCCCTGTACCACGGGGCAGTGCTGGCGAGTGTACGCGCGGGATAGACTCGACCACGGCTTAGTGTACAGTTTCCAGCGTAACTCCATTGTCAACTCACTCGTATTACTACTATTATGTATCGTATGTCATGATTTCAGCACTAAAAATAGTACGAACACTTGTAGGAATATATCATCGTGTAACTGTCACTTAGAAAATGCTAAATAAACCGACTTGTACCGTAGGAAACACGTATATTTACTATCAATTGTGCCTGTAAGGGTGTTTTTGTGGTGTTATTTTCTTATTACTACCCCATTATGTATCGTGTGTCATGATTTATACACTAAATAATAATTTGTAACCTTGTAGGAATATCATGGTGTCACTCACGTACATATATTCACTACGGTATTGTCTTATGATCGTTAAAGCACAAATTCGGACAAGGGCAATTACTTAAAAATCGCCCAGCCATCGTGGGGTCCCAGAATCGACTGAGTGGGTAGCGGATCGATATTGTGAGTGTATTTTCTCGCCCAACGGCAAGAAAAACTAGCCGTACAGGGCGCGAAATAGCTCTAAATCGCTGTGACGGTAGGTGCTGTTACCCGGTTCCTTACGTAAGACGCTCTATCACGTCAACCGGTCTTTAGGGGTTAATGACCATGACTAATCAACGTTCATTCATACCATTAAATGCAAAATAAAATACTATATATTATTGATAAGGGATATGCATAGCTATCTATTTTTATATTGATTTGGTAGCATAAATACCATTTAAAATGTACTTTTTACATGCATTAAAAACTAGACTACCTAATGACCAAAAGCTAATAAATGATTATGCGTCCAGACTTTACCACGTCCAGACCTCGTCCTCGTCTTGCATAGCCACAAGAGAATAAAGTACTGTCCGTTCGAGCTACCTTGGTTTCCGAGGCCTCATGCCAGCAGTACTCTGTTGTCTCTTTGCTTTTGTAAAGTAAAATAGTAACGTAATTTGCAGCGTTTTGCTGCACTGCTGTTGTGCACCTTCTGTGTTTTGTCTTTGCTTGAGGACATCATGTAGTGCATGCTAGCTAGTAGATAGTTGTTCCCTACACCAGACCCGCAGCACTCGCTGCCTCAGGGGTAATCCCTGTGGTAGTGGGGCCCAGTAGTCTGGTGTGTCATTTGGGCACCTCTTTTTCTCGAACTACTCTTTTTCTTCCATATTTTCCGCGACCTCCTGGGCCTACGGTTGTCTCTTGGCTGAGCAACGGTATTCGCTTGGGAGGTGGGTTCTGACTACACCACCCCTCGCATTAGGCAGGTTCGGTGGTGGGAAAGTTCCTTCCGCACTAACTCCGATCCCCTAGCTGGTACTGGAGTACGCCGCCAGGCTACCACTAGGGAGGGTTGAGTAAGGTAACTTATTTTTTCCCTTAAATTATTGTCGTTTTGGGGGGGTTGATACAATAGTTAAGGGAGTTAGGAGAGGGTGAGTGGAGAGGGGTCGGACGTAGTCCGATGTCCCGAATGGCTGATCCCTCGACTAGCCTTCCTCCTCCTCAAGGAGGGAGGCTGACGACCACTGACCATACTAAGACAAAGGCAGAAATTAATGGAACCCCTATGGCTGACAGACCACGGCAACAGAATATTAATATTCCCTCCCAGAATGCTCGTTATGTGAATATAAGTTGTAAGAATAGTGCTCAGTCTCTCAAGGCTGTTAACCCATTTATCATCAAAAAGGTCCTTGATGGTCAGGTGGGTGGCAGTCTTGAATATGCTAAGAAATTGCGAGATGGTAGTCTCCTGGTAAAAGTGCTGAACTCTTCCCAGGATAAGGATTTACTTAAACTGACGCAGATTCGTAATCTCAAGGTAAAAACCACCATTCCAGTTGGGCCAAATACCTGTAAGGGCGTCATATTCCATAGGGATTTGGCAGTCCTGGATAATGCAGACATTCTTGAGGGAATGAAGGACCAGGGCGTTGTGGAAGTACAAAGTATGGATACGAAATTGTTCACGTTAGACCTTATATTCAGAAACCGATGCGTTGTTTCAGGTGCCAAAAATTCGGACATACAGCATTGAGGTGTTTCACTAAAGATTCAGGTGAATTCATTTGTGGTAAATGTGCCGGAAGTCACGAGACGAATTTATGTTCAGAGACAGTGTTCAAGTGTGCCAATTGTGGCGGCCCCCACCAGGCAGGTGCAGGTATCTGCAGAAGTCTGATTGTGGAGACCGAAACAATGGCATACATGAAGGCTCATGATGTCAGTTATGGTGAGGCAAAGAGGAAGGTGGAGGGGGTTACCCAGGTTCCCACCGTATCCTACGCCGGAGCTGTAGCTGGCTCATCTAATGCTCCTGCTATCGATGACCTCTTGAAACTTCTACAGGCAAAAGAGAAAGAAAATGAAGCATTGACAGTTAAAGTAAATAGTTTGGAAAATACAGTAGTTGAACTAAAATAATTAGTTTCAGAACTTGTTGAATCAAACCAACAACAGAAAAAGATACACCACAAGGCAAATGAAACCGTAAAGAATCAGAAATCTCAATCTCATGTTCTCGCTCAGGTGACTCCCACGAAGCATGTATCCGGGACTCAGACAGCTCGTCGTGCGTCGAGCTGCTCGAGGTCTGGATCTGTGACTCGTGGAGAGGCACAGGCAATGGAGACTATCATCTCCAAACCATCCCGTGGGAGGTCCCCGGGAAGTGCTGAGGAAGAGGAGGGTACTCCTTCCCAGCACAAGAAGGTTCGCCAGGACGAACACGGCCCTCCAAAACACCGTAAACCACGATAATCTTCGCGCTGACCATAGTACAATGGAACTGTCGAAGTCTTAGAAGTAGATTAAATGAACTTAAACTTTTGGCCTGTACTTACGCTGCCGATATTATTGCCCTTCAGGAAACTCATCTGGATAACCGGGTTGAAGACGAGGTTATCCAGCTTCGGAACTACGAGTTAATTAGGAAGGATCGAAACGGGAGGGGGGGAGGTGGGGTAGCTCTCTACATCCGCCGTTCCCTCCCTTTCACTGGGGTGCCATCTAATTTCCCTCACCTGACGAGTTATGGGGGAGTGAGAGAGGAAGAAGGGGGAGTATGCAGGGTCTGGTGGAGGAAGAAAGAACAAGAGAGACTCCAATAACAGTGGCTGTAGAGACGTTTTTCTGTATCTTGAGGATTTATGGTTGACTTTGGGCGAAGGGACTAATGAAGATGGAGTATATAATTAAGTATTGAATTTTATCATTGTCATCATAATATTATTATTTTCTACTCTCATTTGAAGGTTAAGTATTGTTCGATATCAGCAGAACTGTAATGATATCAGATAGGATGGGTGTCTATAAAACTTGGACATATGTAATGAAATTGCTATACTCAATGATAAATGTGTTTCAACAATAATGAATATATTAAACAAAATTATGAGAACCACAATTATCCATATATTATATGTGAAAAGAATATTCTGTGGAACAGAATGAGACAATCGAATCTCTCCTGCAGAGTATAAGCTTATTTCTGATGAAGTGAGGGTTCGAGTCATGTGAACCACAGTTCCCTTTACACACACACACACACACACACACACACACACACACCAATCCCATATCTTGTAGCTTTCGCAGGCTTACCAACTTAACACACGGGGAAAAAATGACTTGTTCTACGTTACATATAGTGTATTATTGGATTACAAGTACATTTCTGTCCAAACCAAGGAAATCATTAACACGTAGACATAGTAGGATAAAGCTAGTTACTATTTGTGAAACATATGATAATCAGCGGAGACAACCTTTGAGGTGGCAGCCTTCATAATATAGTTAGTGAGACTCAAAAAGTTATTATGTGTCCAATAAAATGTTATTGATACTTTGTGTATGTATCCTTGAAAATAATGGCTACCTTCAAGTAACTTATAACATTAAATTATTATATAGTTGTTGATTGCAGAGTTTTGTTTTTTTAGTTTGCTGTTGATGCGAGCTCTACAAATTTATAATTAGTATTTATGTGCACACAATAATACAAAGAATTAATTCAATAGAAGACTACCATCAGCATCTTGCTATTACTTTTAATCCTTACTTTATGATGATATTATTGCACCTTGTATTCCACAATGTTTATATAATAAAACTCTTAATAGTGACAACATTAAAGTAAAATACAATATACAGAAATACAAATTCCAGTTCCATTTCTATAAAACATTACATATTTGTCTTCCATTCTTCTTAGAACTGTTTATAAATATGTATTTAGAAGTGGCTTATATATACACGTCTAATTATCTCCCACAAGACTTAATTATTAATGTTGGCAATCTAGCAAACCAATGTATTTTGAGGGCCGGAACTATAACATATTATTCTCCCGACAAAGAGAATATATGTTTGTCACCTTTGATTCTCCAGGTTTAATAGAAACAGTGGATTTGCGGTAAATTTTTAGTTAATAATTTGGTTATGTAATTATTGATTAATGTTAAGTTGCAATGGATAACAATATTTTCATTACTTGAAATTTTTGAGCTAACTATCACACAGTTCACAATGTGGCGAAATAATATCAGTTATATATCCAACTCGAAAACATTAATCAGTTATTACATATCATTATCTCAATTCAATTCATCCTGCCATATTCTCACTCAAGTCGCTCTTGCAGTCAGCCACAACCACTATAATTTTTCCTTCCCGTCTCTCCCTCCCACCAGTGAATGCTTCGAATGAAACTTTCAGTGTATGGTACGATAGTTCTATATGAGTCAGAAGTGGCAACACTCCACCAGCCCCTCCATAACCTGCCCCCATCTCTTCCTCTCTTCCCCCTCCATAACTCGTCAGGTAGAAATGATCCCATGATGAGTGCGCTCGTGTCCCCATCCCATCAGCTCGCGACTTTACCTACCTGACTGTCTGCTCTGTCTTCTGTCCTCCTGATACAGTAACTTATGATGATGTTTTTGATCTGCAGGACAGTCTGCCCTGTAGAAAATTAATTGTAGATGATTTTAATGCACATCATACATTATGGGATTCCCTGCGGGATGACAGGAAGGGGTAGCAGATGGTTAGGCTTATCAGTAATGCCGGTTTGGTTCTTCTGAACGACGGTAGTGTCACGAGTCAAAAATTGACTAGTGACATATTAGTCAATGTGAAGCAGAGATAAGTGGAAGATGACATCTTCACTACCCATATTATGTCACATCGTCCTTTATATTCAGTAGAGGTAAACGTTAACATCTTCACGATTCAGTGGAAGATGATTATCTTCACTATGGTGTGACATCTCAACTACCACCACACATCTTAACTACTCACCACACACTGGTGTGGCAGATGTGTTGGTGCAAACAGACAAACTAACACACATCTTAACTACCCACCACACACTGGTGCGGCAGATGTGTTGGTGCAAACTAACCAATACACATCTCAACATCTTCACTATTAAGTGGGAGATGATTATCTCTGCTACACATCCTTACTATTGTCATTATGTTTAGTGACATCTTTACTATTGGATAGAAGATGTCACTACTTTATTTTGTAATGTAATTACGAAGTTATGTAATGTTCCAGGTTAGTTTTCCTGTTGTGGGATATTCGAAATTACTTTCCAGGTTAACTATAAAGTTCATATACGAATTATAACCTGTGGAGAGGATACAGAGAATATTATAATTATTATTACTTCCCCTTTGTTACCAAATAAAAACTCAGTGGAAAAGGGAAGTTTCCTTTTAAACCTAGCTAACTCGTGAGAGAAGGTGAGTACGTGGGAATTATAAATGCATATATATCGAAGGGCCCCACGTAAAATAAATAATTGTTGATAAACCCAAAAAAAGTTTGTTACAGGTAGTCCGACGAGAGTTGATGATAATACCGGTAATTTTAGCGTCCTTGACCTATCTCTGGTCTCCCCATCAATTGCCACTTCTTGCCAGTGGCTACCTATTGATGACTCATTGGGAAGTGACCATTTTCCTATTTTGATTAAATATAACAGCGACACTGTTAAAGAGCCTTCAGCACCTAAATTTAACGTAAAAAAAGCAGACTGGGTGTCCTTCACAAAGAGTCTCAATATTGAAATTGTTGGGGAAACCATTGATGATAAAGTAAATAACATTAAAGATAGTATTCTCAAAGCCGCAACGGCAACAATTCCTAAGACTTCGGTACATAGCGTAAAGCATAGAGTTCCTTGGTGGACGCCAGATTGCCGCATAGCACTGTGTGAGAGAAATAGGGCCTACAGGCTTTTCAAAACTCACATCAGTGATGAGAAGTTTTGCAAGTATAAACTTACGAGAGCTAGGGCTCGTAGAACCATCAAACAAGCCAAACGAGACTCCTGGCGAAGCTTTGTGTCTACTATTAACACTGAAACATCTATCTCCAAAGTCTGATCCACTGTTAAAAATATAAATAGAAAGAAAATCTCAAATAAAATCACTAACATCAAACATAATAACGTCAATTATGACGAGCCTAAAGACATTGCTAACGCCCTCGCCAGGCTGTTCTCTTTTGCTAGCAGCTCTGACAATTACCATCCAGCTTTCTTGCCTCTCAAGGAAGCATCAGAGCTGCAGCCTATTAACTTTGCCACAGGAGATGAATTGGATTACAACTGTGATCTTACAATGCAAGAGCTTGTTCAAGCCCTAGGAGCCTGTAGTGGGACATCCCCAGGACCCGATGAGATTCGGTATGAGATGATAAAGCATCTTGATCATGATTCCATGATCAAGATGCTGCAAGTGTTTAATGAAGTTTGGAGGGGTCAAGCCTTTCCAAATTCATGGCACTTTGCACATATCATTCCCATACCGAAAGGAGGGGGGGACCCCAGATCGACTTCATCGTATCGCCCTATTGCTCTCACAAGTTGCTTATGCAAGGTCATGGAACGAATTGTTAATCGTAGGCTATTGCATTTTTTAAATTCCAGGAACTTGCTGGTTGACGAGCAGTGTGGCTTCCGCAAAGGTCGCCAGACGCTCGATCAATTAGTAAGCCTGGAATCTCACATTCAAGAGGCATTTGCCAAAAAACAGTTTTTAGTTGCAGTATTTTTAGACATAGAAAAAGTTTACGACATGACCTGGCGACATGGCCTCCTCAGGAAACTACATGCGATGGGATTACGCGGTAACCTGCCCTTTTTTGTTCAAAATTTCATGTCTGACAGAACTTTCTCTGTCAAGCTTTTTTCGGATACAGTCACTTTCTCGGACACTTTTGTCCAGGCAAACGGGGTCCCCCAGGGGAGTGTTCTGTCTCCGACCTTATTTTTATGTATGATTAATGATATTCTACCAGCTCCTCCTCGAAATCTTAAATACTCACTGTATGCTGATGACTGTGCAATATGGCACTCCAGCCATAGTGCACAGTTTTCGGCAACTCGAATTCAATCGGCACTGGATTTGATCCATAATAGGGGCCTCCAGTGGGGTTTTAAGTTTTCAATTAGAAAAAAATGTAGGGGTTATTTTCACTCATAGGAGGAAACCAGACGTCCGGTTGGCTATGGGTGAAAAACCCCTACCTATTCAAAATTCAACTAGATTTCTTGGACTGATTTTTGACAGACTACTCTTTCTTTCATATTTTCCGCGACCTCCTGGGCCTACGGTTGTCTCTTGGCTGAGCAACGGTATTTGCTTGGGAGGTGGGTTCTGACTACACCACCCCTCGCATTAGGCAGGTTCGGTGGTGGGAAAGTTCCTTCCGCACTAACTCCGATCCCCTAGCTGGTACTGGAGTACGCCGCCAGGCTACCACTAGGGAGGGTTGAGTAAGGTAACTTATTTTTTCCCTTAAATTATTGTCGTTTTGGGGGGGTTGATACAATAGTTAAGGGAGTTAGGAGAGGGTGAGTGGAGAGGGGTCGGACGTAGTCCGATGTCCCGAATGGCTGATCCCTCGACTAGCCTTCCTCCTCCTCAAGGAGGGAGGCTGACGACCACTGACCATACTAAGACAAAGGCAGAAATTAATGGAACCCCTATGGCTGACAGACCACGGCAACAGAATATTAATATTCCCTCCCAGAATGCTCGTTATGTGAATATAAGTTGTAAGAATAGTGCTCAGTCTCTCAAGGCTGTTAACCCATTTATCATCAAAAAGGTCCTTGATGGTCAGGTGGGTGGCAGTCTTGAATATGCTAAGAAATTGCGAGATGGTAGTCTCCTGGTAAAAGTGCTGAACTCTTCCCAGGTTGAGTAGTTTGAGAAAAAGAGGTGCCCAAATGACGCACCAGACTACTGGGCCCCACTACCACAGGGGTATTGAGTGCTGCGGGTCTGGTGTAGGGAACAACTGCCTACTAACTAGCATGCACTACTGGGTGTCCTCAAACAGAAACAAAACACTGAAGGTGCACAAACAGCAGTGCAGCAAAACGCTGCAAATTACGTTACTATTTACTTTACAAGTGCAAAGGGACAACAGAGTACTGCTGGCAAGAGGCCTCGGAAACCAAGGTAGCTTTAACGGACAATATGTGGTAACTGTTGTGGCTATGCAAAACGAGGACGAGGTCTGGACTATACAGAGTCTGGACGCATAATGACTTTTCCCAGAATTCTGGCAGTTTATATACCCTTGTATGGTTTGAATGCACTCAGGGTAATTAAGACATTAAGGGTTTTAGGGACATGACACCTCCCCTCGTAGAAGACTAATATTAGTAGGAAAATTAGTTTTTTTAATTAGATGGACCTATCCCGACAATGTTGATGATATAGTATTTCTAGACAAGGCATCTGCTATTTTGTTCTCCGATCCCTTAATGTGATGTATATGAATGTTATACGGTTGGAGCAAAAGGGACCATCGTAACAGCATTTGGTTAGAAAATTGGTTACGGGACAAGAAGGTCAAAGGGTTATGATCTGTACACTAGCAAAGAATGAGAACCATACAAATAACACTCAATTTTTTTAATTGTGAGGATAATTGCTAAAAGTTCTTTCTCAATCGTACTATATCTAAGTTGGTGTTTGTTAAGCTTGGCAAAAGAGTTGCTATAGGGTGAAGAATTTCTTCTTTCTCTTGTAGTAAGACTGCTCCAATAGCTTGATCTGGCATCTGTCTGAAGAATGAAGGGTAGTTTGAAGTCAACAACACTGGATCATGCGCCAAAAACTTTTTGAGTTGGTCAAAGGCAGTTTGACAGTCAGTGGTTCATCCAAAGGTAACCTTGCCACTGGTAAGATGAGTAAGGGGATAAGCGACTGCAGCAAAGTAAAACCCTGCCATACCCAGAAAGCGCCTTAAGGCCTTCCGATGAGTGGGAACAGGGTAGTTCAGGATCGCTTCCACGTTGGCAGACTTGGGTCGGACACGTCCATGACCCACCTCATGCCTTATGTAGGTTACAACAGCACTACAGAAGTTCGTCTTGGCCAGCTTGACGGTGAGGTTGGCATCTTTCAGTCTCTCCAGGTCAGTAGCTATACTAGCAAGATGTTAAATCCAAGTATTAGAAAAAATAATAATGTCATCAAGATACACATTTACCCTTTCAAGATCTTGTAAGATAAAATTCATGATTCTCTGAAATGTGGCTGGACTATTTCGCATTCCAAAAGGCATCACTAGATATTGATAAAGTCCGAATAGTGTAACAAATGCAGAAATTGATTGAGCCTTCTCCGACAATGGGATCTGATAATAACCTTTTAACAAGTCTATTTTAGTAATGAAAGTTGATCAATTAAATCATCTACTCTGGGTATTAGATATGCATCTGGTGAGGTAACAGAGTTGACCCGTCTATAGTCAGTACACAAACGCAGAGTTCCATCCTCCTTAGGGACAAGTAGACACGGTGAAGCCCAAGGAGAGCTGCTGGGGACGGCTAACCCATTCTCCAGGAGATAATCGATCTTGTTTCATATGAGTCTTTTTGATCTAAGGTTGTCTGTAAGGTGCCTGATGAATAGGAGTTGTTCCAGGGATTAATTCTACATTATGACATAATAAAATACAACGACCAGGTTTATCGGCCAATACTTTTGGGTACCTGGACAACATGTCAGAAACTACATTTACTTGTGAGTTATCTAAATAACACAAATAACTCTGTAGCATTTGTACTATATCTGAATTTGAACATTTACTCCACTCACACACAAAATCATTGGTTTCAAACTTCTCATCCTCAACATATATGGTTGTACATTCTAGTCTCATGGAATCAGTTGCAGAGTCAGGTGTTACATTATATTCGGAACCTTTCTTTGATTTTGGTAAAGGACTTACTATGTCAATTATTATCTTCTGGAAAGGTTCTGAGGGTAAGATAATTGGTCGCAAAGGAGCAGGGGGAATAGACTGACTGGGCTTTCCAACCATCTGACAAGTAGCTTAGGGCTGGTGGTACACACACACACCTTCATGGCCTTCCTCAGTAGCTCAGGGTTGTTAAGACACTCATGCCTTCCTCAGGAGCTCTGGGCTGTTGGGACACACACACACTTTCATGCCTTCCTCAGGAGCTCTGGGCTGCTGGTACACACACACACCTTCATGGCCTTTCTCAGGAGCTCAGGGCTGTTAGGACACACACACAAATTCATGGCCTTCCTCAGGAGCTCAGGGCTGCTGGTACACACACACTTTCTTGGCCTTCCTCAGTAGCTCATGGCTGCTGTTACACACACACCTTCATGGCCTTCCTCAGGAGCTCAAGGCTGTTGGAACACACACACCTTCATGGCCTTCCTCAGGAGCTCAGGGCTGCTGGTACACACACACACACCTTCATTGCCTTCCTCAGTAGCTCAGGGCTGCTGTTACACACACACCTTCATGGCCTTCCTCAGGAGCTCAAGGCTGTTGGAACACACACACCTTCATGGCCTTCCTCAGGAGCTCAGGGCTGCTGGTACACACACACACACACCTTCATTGCCTTCCTCAGTAGCTCAGGGCTGCTGTTACACACACACCTTCATGGCCTTCCTCAGGAGCTCAAGGCTGTTGGAACACACACACCTTTATGGTCTTCCTCAGGAGCTCAGGGCTGCTGGTACACACACACACACCTTCATTGCCTTCCTCAGTAGCTCAGGGCTGCTGTTACACACACACCTTCATGGCCTTCCTCAGGAGCTCAAGGCTGTTGGAACACACACACCTTTATGGCCTTCCTCAGGAGCTCAAGGCAGTTGGGACACACACACTTTCATTGCCTTCTTCAGTAGTTCAAGGCTGCTGGTACACACACACACACCTTCATGGCCTTCCTCAGTAGCTCAGGGCTCCTGGTACACACACACACACCTTCATGGCCTTCCTCAGGAGCTTGGGGCTGCTAGGACACACACATACCTTCATGGCTTTCCTAAGGAGCTCAGGGCTGTGAGGACACACACATACCTTCATGGCCTTCCTCAGCTCAGAGCTGTTGGGACACACATTTTGAGAAACAACAACAACCTGTAAATAAAGAGTGGCTGGTAAAGTCATGGTCTAATGTACTGCAACATCTTCCAATGAGATGGCTTCGAAAAATGATCCGAAACTATAGCTGTTGGTGTGCAATTTTGGTTCATAAAATTAACTCAACTAGCTCGCTTTTATTCACCAGGTTGCAGTACATTAGACCATGACTTTACATGAGCAAGCTAGAGGCTACCTTCAGAGACTACGAGATAAAACATCTCAGGTAGGTGTTTATGAGTGATATAGGCGTGAAGCTGTATTGGAAATTGCAGCAGGCAAGAACAAAATTATCTTATTAGTCTATGAAGCTAACCTAGTAGATAATCGAATGAGTATAGCTTGATTTTGAAAAATATCGAGTAAAGTAATGGAGTAGGAGGTCTGGGAATAGTACCTTATTAAGTAAGTACTGTGTTAGTCTTGCCTAATCATAGCAAATTAATGTAAGGTAAGGAGTATCGAAGAATGTTGTAAGAATTAAAAAAAAAAAAAAATGCAATGCTACAAAAACCTGTTACATCGATTTTCTTGCAAAATTATTTGCAACCTAGCAAATACAATTCGTGTGAGAGTGCATTTGTGGATTAAATTGTTTATAATTGTTATATTTAATTATTGTTGTTGTTTGACTGAGTAATAAATGTAGCAATGTAACATAATTGGTTTTGTGTGACCTTACGAAATTGCTAAGAATACTTACTATAATGCAAATATAATGAGGAATCCTTAAATAATAATAGAATTAAGAAATTGTATATGAGGGAAGAAAGGAAAAGAGATTTAGAATAATATCTCCACACAGCAACACTGCCAACATGTCGAACGTCTTCTTAAAAGTCCGGGAATAAGGTAAGAATAAAATTAATAAATATCTTACAAATATCTTACAAATATATCGTTACAGTAAGTCATTACAGTAATTATCAAGTATATTGCCATTTTCTGTTACAATATTTTTACCTTTATTACTCACTAATTTATACCATTCTAAGAGTCTAAGACATGCCCATGCCATTTCCAAGATAGGTCATATTCAAATGGGTCATTTTGGAATTAGCCTGACCTAACATAGACTGCAGGAAACTTCTGGGACCTAACCTGGACAAACTACTGGAACCTAACCCTGGTAAAGTACCAGGACCTAACCTGAACAAACTACCAAGATCTAATCTTGACAAACTACCGGGACCTAACCTGGACAAACTGCCAGGACTTAACTTGGACAAACAACCAGGACCTAATGCTGGTAAAGTACCGGGACCTGACTGGGGCAAAATATTGGGACCTGATCTGGGCAAAATATTGGGACCAAGTCAGATCTGGCAACACTGTTACAAAATTTCAATAGTCTAGGACTCTAAATGAATACCAAAATATATCTCGCACATTTGTAATTTAGAAATAATTCCATATTATTGTTGCCGTATATGCCGGCGTACAAGACGACTGGGCATATAAAATGACCCCCAAACTTCTGGGGAAATTCTCAGTCGTAGTATATGTTTGTCATATAAGATGGGTACGAAATCTGAACCTAACGTCAGCCCAGTCAGTTGTGGGTGGAGGAACATATGGTCAATACAGTAAATGTTTATGTACATGAAATGGAAGTTTTAATATTTTCGTGTGTGCATCTATTACATCGTGAGGCAGCTTCCCTCAAGTAATGATTTGTTCAGTAAATGTTTTCTTTTCAACGGTGCACAGAGTTGGTAAGTTTTTTCGTGTATGCATCTATTGTTATAGTGTCACGATACGTATACAGATGCTACGGTACATCCTTTGTAGGGTAGAAACAAGGGTCAGGTAGGGTGGTGAGACTGTATAATGGAAGGTCCATCCCTTGGGTTAGACGCAATAACATGTGGTGTCATTTGGGTGAGATGAGGTACGGTGAAGAGATGTGGTGGACACACACACACACAGAGCCGTGAATGTACTGGCGAGTGTTGACAACTTGACATACAAAGACATTATTTCTTATATTTACCGTTAAGTTAAGTAAGAATATTTAAGAAAGTCGTATATACACGAAAATACCGGTACTTACCAACTGTCTGTGCACCGTTGAAAAGTAAACATTTACCCACCAAACCAATAACCATCACTTAAAGGAAGCTACCAACCATCACGTATCCATGAAACACTTGTATATAATTATTGTAGAGGTAATGCAAAAAACATATTGAAATGCAAGCATCTAATACACAGAATTTGATAGATATAAAGCCTTTAATGAAGTTAGAGTTACTGGTTAACTATTTCCTTAAATCTCATCACCTAATACAGACCGATTCACAGCACAAATTCAAAAGCCAAATTTTGTACACGGCGTATAAAACGACCCTCGATTTTCAGGGCACTTTTTATGGTTTCAAAAGTAGTCTTATACGCCGGTGTAGCAAAATCAAGTGAAGAGTCCCTGTGCATTTATACTGCGCATGTGTGGGTGGTTGGGCTGCCAGGTATTGCTAGTGTGGGTGATTGAGTTACCAGATGCTGCCATATCCTACCCTACTATATACATGTATTTTATATGCCTATTTTTAAAATCGTATACAGTTAATTTTTCAAAAGTTTGTGTTTTAAATGGGAACAACTATAATATTTACAAGCGATTGGCAGCAAAAAACAGTACATATGATGCCCCTAGTATGGAAAAAAACTCATAAATAAACATACGTTCATACGGAGAGGTTGCCCTCCGCTGCTCTATGATCACTCCGACTTCCTGCCTTCACACACACACAAGCTGATATCATGTTAATAATAAATAAGGTATTTATTGAAAGAATTACTGTTTTGTTGCAGTGTTGCCAGATTCGGCTAGGTCCCAGTACTTTCTCCAGTCATTTTCTATATTCTACCACGGTTATTACCATGGAGGTAGTATAGGAGGAGAAGGCATGAGCTGGGCTGAGTGCGGTAGTGAGTGAAGTCAGGTCAAACTATCATCCGCCATATTGTGGTTGGCAGGACTCAGGAGAGCGCTGCCAGCCCTGGACAGGACATGGAGTTAGTACAGGCATACTACCTCCATGGAGCAGGGCAGGCAGTACTGTAGGGTTCTGTACGAAATTATGGTATGCATGTGTGTGTGTGTGTGTGTTGGGCGAGGACATCTGAAAATTCAATCCCAGGTTAAGCCCACAGTTAATTATCGAGATGGAAAGCGCCTCTCCCTTCGCACGGAGGTGCTGATTATTAATCCCATAATTATTTCCCAAGATAAAAAGCTTATCTCTTTCCATGGACAATAACTTAGTAATTTATTTTCATAAATGTATATTGTACAAATGCTGCATTATAAATACATACAACAGAAGGTCCTACATCATTAGAAAAGACTTGTACTCTACTGGCCACTGAAATGAATTAGTTTGGTATATGTTTGACGGCTCTTTAAACTGAGCTGAGATTGCATTTTGGCAGTGTAATGTTTTCCTGCGTACTTGTACAGTTCCGGACTGATCAATGGTCCACACTTCTTCCACCCTTGCCTTGGTGTGGGCCTCAACGGATATGGTATCACTGACAGGTGGAGGGGGGAGGGGAGAAATGTGGGCGGAGTTATATAGGGGGGGTAGCGTTACCAATGTTGAGCCATCCAGAAATTTGAATCCCGAACCACTTGTGATCATGGATGTGAACCACTCACTTGAAGGTGGTAGGAGAGGAGGGGTTGGGTTGGGGAGAGAGGGGTAAAGCTTCACCAGTGATCGAGATGGAGAGAATTATTGGATCAAGTAGCTAAATGTTTTCTTCTGTAATTTAAATCCAACTCTGATGCTGCATTCCATGGGATATTCTTTATTATTTGAAATAAATCCAGATTTTACCTAATATAATTAACACGACACCAGTTTTTGATGACTAATATCTCAAGCGATGCACCACCTACCCAGTGTTAAGTTACATTTCAAGTAAATCCTTTATTTTTATCCTGTATCATTCATGACATTTTCTAAGAAACGTTTATTGTGTAACTGGTTACCAAATGATAATAGTTATAGTGTAAGATGTTAATTACCCAATAACTACTCCATCTGTTCTTCCTCATCCCGTCCTCCCTTATTCAATTCACTGTTTCCTCTCCCTCCATCCCACCATTCCTTTACTCTCCATCTTACCACCACCACCATCATTCTGTGTGTTGCTGCATAATCTGTTAATGCGCAAACACGACCACAATAGAAATAAAAGTGATATTTGGTATGCAAATACAATCCGTTATATATGACGAATATATTTATTACCTTTATTTATTTATCTGAGGTCAACATCTAGGCCAGCCATTCAGACGCCCAGTGTTAGTGAACCAATCACAACATTTAGAGGATATTGTGTCACAACTATTGTTATTACTAATTAAAAAATTACTAATTAAAATAGGGAAAAATTGAAATCAGACATTTACTGGTTATTGTTTACATGACTTTGTCAGTTTAGGTGAAAGCTCCACAAGTCCTCGTCACGAAGCATTCAAACCCATAATCCAACTGGGTCTGTAGGCACCACACTGTAATTATAATAACCACAATTATAATAACTGTTAACTTATTATAACCTGAAGTTTATACTTTAACCTCACGTTTGCATTAAGCATGTGTAATGTTTGTTTTGTTTTCTTATTATTATTATAAGCACCGATATATGTATTGCTTTAGACCCTTAGCCACGATGATATACAGTATATACACTATTTATATACACTTCTATGAAGATATTAAGGCTTGAAATACTGTAGATTACATATTTCATTTTATTACTCATCAATTTGTTGCTAGTATCGTGTTCAACCACCCTCCTTCTCAATGACAGCCTGCAGTTGCTCGGGCATTGAGGCACCATGCCTCCTCACTGTATAATATATATGGTTTTCCCCGAAAAATCTCCCACTGTGTTCTGGTGTGACGTAACAAATCTGCTGTGGTTCTCTGTCGTTCTGGCTCCCACGTGTTAACGATAGAACCTCATACATTTTCTATAGGGTTCATATCGCAGTCTTAAATAGACAAATCTATCACCTGCAAATCATCATGAGCAGTAAACCATTTTTGAACTTTCCTCGCCATATGGATAGGTCATCGGTCGTGTATAGGACAGATAAGGGTGAGTAGTTGAAAAGAAATTAAAAACATTTAGAATATGTGCTTCATTATATTGCATTTGATCGATCTATTAAACAAAGACACTGTCTGTTGTTCACCCCCGTAGAGAGATACTGATTATAATTATTATCCTTTGGATATTAAGCAACAAATAACGGAGCCGAGACAATTAATTTTCTGTCTTCAGCTTTATCTGTATTCTTTTCACCCCTCATGCTGGTAGTCCCCCTCTTTATCACCTTTTCTCGCCGTAAAATAAACTTAATACCTATATCTTTCAAGTAACTGGCAACCTCACACAACCTCCTCTCCCCTGTCTTCTCTCTCTCTCTCTCTCTCTCTCTCTCTCTCTCTCTCTCTCTCTCTCTCTCTTTCATCCTTCCTTGCCTTCTGTAATATTCTTTATCTTTTCTTACTCATAATTTTAACCTTCTCATTCGTTCTTTCAAAGTTTAATGACATAGGCCTTTCTCCCTTATCACCCATAGTCCTTCAAATTTATGCAAGCAAAAGGATATGATAATAGTTATGTAGAATATATATATATATATATATATATATATATATATATATATATATATATATATATATATATATATATATATATATATATATGACGGTGTGCAATTTTCCAACATGTTTTCCATTGTGACCTGGTGTGACTGATGCCCCGAGGTGGCTAATACCTCTGTGTTCATGGCAGGAACTCTAACCGCTGCGTATAGTGTCACGTGACACAAGTTTGTCTTTTAACTACTTTATTTTGTGTTTTCTTCGCTACAGTTAAAACTATATAGTTCACAGATTTGACAAATAATACTCATGTCAGTACGCCACCGTCTCAGTTGACGGAGAGGAACTATGTGATTCGGTACTTTCAGATTCATTCATTTCAACAGTTGACACAATATGGAATGTTGGTCTGTCCTGAGTAACAATGTTTACTGTCATCCATATAAAAGACAACTGAACCACTGTCGTTTCTCGTTGATGTATAAATATCTTATGTATTTAGGGTGTAGTAGTCATTATGGTTTTATTCTTACCTCATCAATCCATGTCTGAGTTTCGGGAAGTGGGGGCAAGAGATGGGAAGTTAAGAGGATGCTGTCTGCTAAATTGGAGCTCTATGCATCCTCCAAACTTTGCCACGAAACTGATCCCTCATAAGAAACACCAAGGTCGTCTGCTTTCTGGCATAGTCTGGAGTATTCATGGAACTTCAATTTTACAAGACGATATAGTGTTCCCTTAAATGTATAGCCTACTGTGGTTAGAAATTAGTTCCCTTAACAAAATTACCTTTCGTCACACCAAGATTTACTCTATGTGGATAGATTATCTTTACGAAATCATATTTATCTTGTAATATAGACGATAAGGATATCTCTACCCAGGATCAAGAAAATACCCATTTATCAATTCAACTCATAACCTACCGAAATGTTCTGGAACGCAATAACGCTGACGTGCATATGTATAAAATTATTGTCAATAAGCTGGGTCTAGAATTATTACTATTCATTAGTACTATCTTCAAGTAGAGAAAATTCATCTTTTCATTTCACTGGCTTGCGATAATTATCACCGTCGTCATCCCTGATATTTCCTTAAACTCTACGATATGACATCCAAGTCGACCGTGTTAAGACATATATAGCTGGTATTGTAATATGCATCAATATTGTAAGCTTATGTAATTTGAAACCCTGTGGGAGTAGCTTGTCCTATGTAGCCAACACCGTATGGAAAACATGTTGAAGGATTGCACACCGTAATAATTATATAGTCATTATAGTGTGGGCTGGTTACTCCATTGAAACAGTAGCATCCTTTGTTGTGCAATAAATGTTAATTTGTTTATATTGTTTTCATTATATTTGGTTATCAATATCATTCTGAGAACATAATTCTGTAGTTGAGCATAAAACATTGTTTTCAGTAGCATATAGAGAGATACATGAGAATTACGTTGACTACCATTACTGTCCTTGTGGTCCATATTGTGTCACATGTTCTGCACAGTAATGCTGGATGTAAGTAAAAGTAAGTTTATATATCTACATATATATTTTGATAACAAATGGCCATAATTCAGACTAGCAACATACTGGCAAATGGCAATACATGAAACCAATATTCCTTCTGATTTAAGAAGGCGAAATGCTGTGGGTGGGATTATGCAGGCAAGAATGCGTATCTGCCAACACCTTTGTTCTATATAACTATTATCATATCCTTTCGCTTACATAAATTTGAAGGACTATGGGTGATAAGGGAGAAAGGCCTATGTCATTAAACTTTGAAAGAACGAATGAGAGGGTTTAAAATATGAGAAAGAAAAGATAAAGAATTTTTCAGAAGGCAAGGAAGGATGAGAGAGAGAGAGAGAGAGAGAGAGAGAGAGAGAGAAGACAGGGGAGAGGAGATTGTGTGAGGTTGCCAGTTACTTGAAAGATATAGGTATTAAGTTTATTTTACGGCGAGAAAAGGTGATAAAGAGGGGGACTACCAGCATGAGGGATGAAAAGAATACAGGTAAAGCTGAAGACAGAAAATTAATTGTCTCGGCTCCGTTATTTGTTGCTTAATATCCAAAGGATAATAATTATAATCAGTATCTCTCTACGGGGGTGAACAACAGACAGTGTCTTTGTTTAATAGATCGATCAAATGCAATATAATGAAGCACATATTCTAAATGTTTTTAATTTATTTTCAACTACTCACCCTTATCTGTCCTATACACGACCGATGCCCTATCCATATGGCGAGGAAAGTTCAAAAATGGTTTACTGCTCATGATTATTTGTAGGTGATAGATTTGTCTATTTAAGACTGCGATATGAACCCTATAGAAAATGTATGAGGTTCTATCGTTAACATGTGGGAGCCAGAACGACAGAGAACCACAGCAGATTTGCTACGTCACACCAGAACACAGTGGGAGATTTTTCGGGGAAAACCATATATATTATACAGTGAGGAGGCATGGTGCCTCAATGCCCGAGCAACTGCAGGCTGTCATTGAGAAGGAGGGTGGTTGAACACGATACTAGCAACAAATTGATGAGTAATACAATGAAATATGTAATCTACAGTATTTCAAGCCTTAATATCTTCATAGAAGTGTATATAAATAGTGTATACACAGTATATCATCGTGGCTAAGGGTCTAAAGCAATACATATATAGGTGCTTATAATAATAATAAGAAAATAAAACAAACATTACACATGCTTAATGCAAACGTGAGGTCGAAGTAAAAACTTCAGGTTATATTAAGTTAACAGAGTTATTATAATTGTATGACACCAACGTGTTCATCATTTACAGTGTGATGCCTACAGACCCAGTTGGATTATGGGTTTGAATGCTTCCTGACGAGGACTTGTGGAGCTTTCACCTATACTGACAAAGTCATATAAACAATAACCAATAAATGTCTGATTTCAATTTTTCCCTATTTTAATTAGTAATAACAATAGTTGTGACACAATATCCTCTAAATGTTGTGATTGGTTCACTAACACTGGGCATCTGAATGGCTGGCCTAGATGTTGACCTCAGATAAATAAATAAAGGTAATAAATATATTCGTCATATATAACGGATTGTATTTGCATACCAGATATCACTATTATTTCTATTCTGGTCGTGTTTGCGCATTAACAGATTATGCAGCAACACACAGAATGATGGTAGTGGTGGTGGTAAGATGGAGAGTAAAGGAATGGTGGGATGGAGGAAGAGGAAACAGCGAATTGAATAAGGGAGGACGAGGTGAGGAAGAACAGATGGAGTAGTTATTGGGTAATTAACATCTTACACTATAACTATTATCCTTTGGTAACCAGTTACACAATAAACGTTTCTTAGAAAATGTCATGAATGATACAGGATAAAAATAAAGGATTTACTTGAAATGTAACTTAACACTGGGTAGGTGGTGCATCGCTTGATATATTAGTCATCAAAAACTGGTGTCGTGTTAATTATATTAGGTAAAATCTGGATTCATTTCAAATAATAAAGAATATCCCATGGAATGTAGCATCAGAGTTGGATTTATTACAGAAAACATAATAAAGGCGACAGTCAGCTTTGTTCGTTTATAATCTTTAGCTACTTGATCCAATAATTCTCTCCATCTCGATCACTGGTGAAGCTTTACCCCCCTCTCCTCAACCCAACCCCTCCTCTCCTACCACCTTCAAGTGAGTGGTTCACATCCATGATCACAAGTGGTTCGGGATTCAAATTTCTGGATGGCTCAACATTGGTAACGCTACCCCCCCTATATAACTCCGCCCACATTTCCCCCCCCCCCCCCCCCTCCACCTGTCAGTGATACCATATCCGTTGAGGCCCACACCAAGGCAAGGGTGGAAGAAGTGTGGACCATTGATCAGTCCGGAACTGTACAATTCTTACAGGTGATGAAAAGTAAATATAAATTGCTGTACAGTACTTTGTGTCTCATAATCCTTTAAAAGAAACAAGAAAGATTTCTTACCTTTCACCTGAAAGTTGCACGAGATCTGACAGCAACATTGAGCCCACGTTCTCGTCCTGCTCGACACTCTGGGACACGGATCTGTGAAGTAATATAATAGTTACCATTACAATGTAGCCATTGATACCTCATTCAAGAATGGTCCATAATACTCTAACTTAACATAATCTGCCCATATATATAACAACTAAACCTGAAGGAGCCACATATAACAGATAATACCATTCTTATTACTTATGGATAAAACACTGGACCACATTTGACCTACATGCATATACAGTAATATCGTTATAGCATGATAATTACTGAATGAGGCATTTTAGTTCAATGGTTGTAATTGACATGGGGCATCTCCAGTTTGTATGGTTGAAGAATCATATTCCATAATTCTGCTTCAGATGTCCACCGATAATTTCCTAACAATTAAAACATTGTATGCCTATTTTTTCTTGTCTTAATTCTATTTTTCATATTGTGAGGAGATGACTGTTTTTTTACCTGAGTTGCCCGGACCTAACCTACTAATCAAATCAAGACCGATGCAGATTCCGTGTACCTAACCAGGCAACTTACCGGAACCAAAGTTGTTATTGATACAGAATACCAGTAACTGGTTTTTTTGGCTCGGATCGCACAGCGTTACCACATCCGGCTAGATACCAGAAATTTGCCCCAGTCACTTTATGATAGTTTACACCAGTTATATCCTGTTATTTTGTCCGAGTTAGGTCCCAGTATTCTGCTGTGGTCTAGGTTAGGTCAGGTCAGACTAATTTACAAATTATAATAAGTTTGTAATAATATGTTCTATCTCCGATACAAACACCAATATATCTGCATGAAAGGTCCACATGGCAAACCTTTACAATTTGTATATATTTCACAAGGGGACAATGTAATATGTTCATGTGTAATTAATTTAAGAGGAGGTTGCACTTATTTTTGGTATAATAGCATATAGAAAATTTCAACTGTCCAGAGCCTAAATTAAGTGTTTTCCTGCCATTGTAAACATTGGACAGTCCCGGTAGTCTGCCTAGGTTAGGTCCCAGTAAGGGTAAAAAAAGTTATCTCCTCTAAATATTATGGGCAACAATCAATGGAACCAGTACAAATATGTGGATTATTTTTACAAGTGGTCACAACTCAATTTGAAAATGTTTAATATTACCAGTGTTTATATATTTCACTGTTACAACGCCAAAAAATATTGCAATCTCGTATCAAATTCAATTCACATATTATTACATTGTATCATCTTGAAATGTACATATTAAATGTACCACGTGGACCTTTTATTATGCAAGTAAACTGTGCTAATTACCAAAAAATTCCTTAAAAAAAGCATACAGTAACGAAGAATTACTTCAACAATTACCTATGAAGCTATCTCACATCCAACAAGGCCTGGGCTGCATCATCATTTTCCAGGACTTCCGACATCATCAAAGCGAAATACTGCTTTCCAGACGCTTCTCCTTCCATGATAAACAAAGAACAGAGGAACAATTAAAAGCTTTTAAGGTTACTCAGAGATTGCGGTGAAGCAAGGTTGCTTGTATTGGCAGAGGCGAGCACACACGTGGAGTCTTCTATTAGCTAGTTAGCAGGGTAGCACAAGGGAACACAGGTGGGCAATGGGCAGGTAGTGAGAGTGTTGAGCCCGCGCTCACCCCTTTTATGATCTCGCCAGCAGGTAGGGATGCTAGTTAGTACTAAATAGACTTAAAATAGGTGGAATAGAGGTGAGTTGCGCACGCCGGATTCTACAATAATAATCCACTTTGTTTACAAACTTTGTTTTGTTTCTGCCCAATCCGTATCTGGACGACGAGAACACAGTTTCTACGTATTTGGTCAGTTCTCGTCACTGAAACCAAGCGCTCCCAAGACGGTTTCGGTACCCCAATCCTCCGCTTGGACGACCAGATGACGGCTTAAATAAACAAAGGATATAATAATACAACACTGATATGTAACAAATGCATACTCCACTACCACCACTACTACATGAACCACTACCACCTCCACTACTACATCAACTACTACCACCTCCACTACTACTATTACATCAACTACTACCACCTCCACTACTACTATTACATCAATCACTTCCATTACTACTACCACTACTACCATCACCATTACTACCACCACTACCACCGCCACCATCACTACAACTTCCACTAATACCCCCACCCCTAATACCACCACCACCTATTCCCGCACCCCCCAAAACCCCCACCCCAAGCCTTACCTTACCTAATGTGTGTGTGTGTGTGTGTGTGTACGGTAGGGATGTGTGTGTTTGTATGTATGTATGTGTATGTGTGTGTGTACGGTGTGTGTGTGTGTATGTACTGTATGTGTGTGTGTACCCTAGTGTGTGTTGTTTACGGTAGGGGGACAGGCTTGGGGAGGTTTAGAGGGGTGCAGGAATATGAGGCATGCTTGGGGTGTGTGGCGGTAGGGGACAGGCTTTCCCCCCCCCAGCCTGTCCCCTATTCCAGCACCCCCCAAACCTCTCCACCCCAAGCCTGTCCCCTATTCCCGCATATATAGTCTATCTCTCAACCACTGCCCCACCCCTACTGCCTTGTGGGATATCCTTTGGGTAGGGAAAGGCTACGGGAGCTAACCCCGAAAGAAGAACCTGCTGTGGCGCCCAGCATAGGCAAGGCCCGACATATTGTGATCTCTGGCAGGCTCCTGCAACCTCTTCAGCGAGCGGTCGTCCTGAGTAACGCTTGCCAATGCTATACGCTGAGGATGGCCAAGATAGTGGAGGACAGGATTGCGCAAATTGTCATCCACTTTAATATATCATAGCGCAGGCTACTGTTCTGCATTCTCCATTCTCTATACTCTCTACACTTTCCCTATTCTCTCTGCACTCTTCCTATTCTCCTGTCATCAACATCATCAACATGAAAAAGTCCTGCGGCGATGGGGATGGAGCGGTGGGCACAGGCTGTGGGTGCAGCTGGAAGTGTTTAGCTCCTAACTGCACGTAGGCGGTGCAAGGGTGATGGTCGCTGAGAACTGAGGTAAGGCGGCAAGTCTCTTCGGCAGCTCCTTGCATGACTGAGCTGTTCCTGCGATGCTCACCCCACATGGGGAGGGACCTAGAAAAGGTGGTCCAAAAATTGCCCGCTTTAATAGTTCCGGATGGTTAACTGCAGGCCATCAGGACACCTCTATTTTGCAGTCGACAATTAAAAAAGAATAAAAATAAATCCCTACTCATTGCTGCCTGGAACGTCAGGACACTACTCGACCGTGACGAGAACATCTATCGACCCAAGAGAAGGACTGCATTAATAGCTCACGAGCTCCGCCGTTATGATGTTGATATAGCAGCCTTAAGCGAAACACGACTGAGCAGCGAAGACTCTCTGATTGAGGAAGGAGAGGGGTATACCTTTTTTCTGGAAAGGTCTCCCTGAAGATGAACGGCGGATTCACGGGGTCGGATTTGCCATCAAAACCTCTCTCCTACGCCAAATTCCAGACTCGCCAAATGGAATAAATAAACGACTAATGACATGGCGCATACCCCTGAGTAAGGGGAAATATATTACCATCATTAGCGTATATGCCCAACTCTTGTCGCAAGTGAGCAAGAGAAGGATAATTTCTACAGTTCCTTGGAGACATGCCTGCAAGAAATTCAACACAATGACAAAGTTCTCCTACTTGGTGACTTTAATGCTAGAGTTGGCCATGAACATAACATCTGGCCTGATGTACTAGGCAAGCACGGGGTTGGAAAAGTCAACAACAATGGCCTGAGGCTACTCACCCTTTGCTCTGAACACCAATTAAATATCACAAATACAAATTTCGAACTAAAAATAAAACATAAAAAAACATGGCAACATCCTCGATCTGGTCACTGGCACCAATTGGACCATGTAATAGTACGTCAATCAGACAGAAAAGAGGTTCTTATAACAAAAGTCATGAAAGGGGCGGAGTGTTGGACAGACCATCGTCTACTCCGTTGCAAAATCAGACTGATTATACGACCTCAGCAACGACGGCACCCACCTATAAGAAAACTGAATATTCAGGCCCTGGAGGACCGTGAAACTTGCACATCCTTCAGAGGCAAAATGGTTAAGTTCCTTGCTAAAACCCAAGAGGACTATTCCATTGAAGCCAAGTGGCAGCACCTTCTTTCTGATCTATCCCAAGCTGCTGCAGACACCATTGGCTGTAAAAAACACAAAGACCAGGACTGGTTTGATCAGAATGCTCCTGGTATTCATCAACTTCTAGAGAAGAAAAAGAGAGCTCATGATGCTTATCTAAACAACCCCAGTGTGAAGCACTTAAGTATCAGCTCACCAACATTAGAGCCGTAGTGCAAAGGGAGTTGAGAAGCATGGAAAATAATTGGTGGCATGCCAGAGCTATCGAACTCCAACAACTTGCTGATGCCAATAACACACATGGCTTTTACAACGCAGCAAAAAGAATATACGAACCAAAGAAACACAACAGCCATTCAGTTAGATCTGCAGATGGAGACAGTCTCTACCAAAATAATGATCAGATCCTCTCCAGATGGCCAGAGCATTTCTGCAATCTGCTTATTCAAGCAAACCCCACAATGCCTCATATACTGGATACATTGCCTAACCTCCCTTTTTTGGAAACACTAGATAAAACCCCAAAACTAAAAGAAGTTCTCACTGCCATCGGTGCCCAAAAAATAACAAAAGCCCTGGACCCGATGGTATTCCAGCAGAAATTTTCAAAAAGGGAGGTTACCTCCTAAAAGTCCGTATATACGAGATGATCTGTCAAATATGGACAGATGGGGAGGTACCTAAAATTATGAAAGATGCCAACATTGTAACCATCTTCAAGAAAAAAGGTGACAAAGCTGTATGTGGCAACAATAGAGGTATATCTCTCTGGGAAAATACTGGCGAAGATTATGCTCTCACGCCTAGTCACACAACTAACTGAACAAAATCTCCCTGAGAGCAAATGCGGCTTTAGAAAAAACAGAAGCACAACAGACATGGTCTTCTGTCTTCGACAGCTTCAGGAGAAAGCAAGAGAGCAAAACGTCGATCTGTTTGTTGCTTTTGTCGATTTGACAAAGGCATTTGACACTGTAAACCGTCCCCTCTTATGGGATATACTAGAAAAGATGGGAGTTCCACCAAAATAACTGACGGTTTTAAAACAATTACATGACGGGATGAAAGCCCGGGTCCAGGTCTGTGGCTCACTGTCTGAACCCTTTGATGTGAGGGTGGGGGTTAAACAGGGATGTGTGCTCGCCCTTGTTCTTTTTAACATTTATCTGCTGGCTTTGACCCAGCTGGCCCATGCTGCCTTTGGGAGAGATGCTAGTATTACCATACAGTACCGGCTAGATGGCAGTCTTTTTAACATCCGTCGCCTCCAGGCCAGAACCAAAGTCTCCTCCACTCAAATAATAGAATTACAGTATGCCGACGACTGTGCCATTATTGCACATGATGCTGTAGCACTGCAAGCCATGATTGATACCTTCTCATCCACTTACTCTGCATTGGGTTTAAAAATTAACGCACAGAAAACTGAAATCTTAGCACAGTGTATAAACCCCCCAGAAGCACCTTTCCACTTCCACATCAATGGTGATCCTATAAAAACCATAGACAATTTTACATACCTTGGCAGTGTTGTCTCCTCTGACCGCTCTCATGATTTAGAAATTCAAAGAAGTGTATACCTTGCCTCCACTGCCTTTGGCCGACTAAGAAAAAGGGTCTTCTCAAATAACAACCTTCGAGTAGACACCAAGGCCGCAGTGTACAGGGCCGTATGCATATCCACACTACTATACGGCTCTGAGGGATGGACCTTATACAGATGTCACATTAACATCATTCAAAAGTTCCACATCCGATGCATCCAAAGGATTGTCGAAGTGACATGGAAAGACAAAGTCACCTACGAAGAGCTTTACCATCGGACTCAGACCTATAGTATAGAAACCCTTCTAGCGCAGCGACAACTACGCTGGTTAGGTCATACCATCAGAATGCCTCAACATCGACTCCCAAGGCAAATTCTATATGGCCAGCTAAATGAAGGAGGCAGAAGTGCTGGCGGTCCAAAGAAACGCTATAAAGATCAATGCAAAACCCTTCTAAAGAGGTGCAACATGCAACCCCAAG
The DNA here is from genome assembly GCA_034508575.1 of Petrolisthes manimaculis. Taxonomy (NCBI): domain Eukaryota; kingdom Metazoa; phylum Arthropoda; class Malacostraca; order Decapoda; family Porcellanidae; genus Petrolisthes; species Petrolisthes manimaculis. The sequence goes on along the minus strand of JAWZYT010000580.1, from coordinate 14,516 downwards.
ATCTAGAGACACTGGCGATGGACAGGAAGATCTGGAGAACTGCATGTGTAAATGGAACCACCAGAATCGAACAGGAGATTTCAAGGAAAAGAACAGAAAAGAGAATCCAACGACACCAACGAAACCTAGTGGGACAATATCCCTGTGGGACAATATCCCTGCCACAGGTGTGATAAAGTGTGTGGCTCTGGAATTGGACTGAACAGTCATCTACGGTGGCACCAACGAAACAACACTTGATCATCGTCTTCACTGTCGTCATCATTATCACCATTGTCATCTGCAGAGCAGCGTTGTCATCGACAACGATGGACTGCCAAGAAGAGAAGAAGTGTTGTTTACGGTAGGGGGACAGGCTTGGGGAGGTTTAGAGGGGTGCGGGAATATGAGGCATGCTTGGGGGGTGTGGTGGTAGGGGACAGGCTTCCCCCCCCCCCAGCCTGTCCCCCATTCCAGCACCCCCCAAACCCCTCCATCCCAAGCCTGTCCCCTATTCCCGCATATATAGTCTATCTCTTACACACAGTCTCTCTCTCTATCTCTCTCTCACAATCTAGCTATCTATTTATCTCTATCTCACACACACACTACACACTCTATCTCTCTCACACACAAATGTAACCACACCCAATATTACCTCTCTCTCTCACACACACACACACACTCTCTCTCTCTCTCTGAAATTAAAGAGAGAGAGAGAGAGAGAGAGAGAGAGAGAGAGAGAGAGAGAGAGAGAAAGTTTGTGGATGCGACATGACCATGCATGGCTCACAAATCCAGGGGTTCGAATCACCCCCAACCCCCCATTGATCATTGAAAATAGGTTTTTTATAGGTCCAAAACACTCTCCAGATTTTAGTGATCAAACCTATGTAAAAAAATTCACACTAGGATCATGGCGTGCATCGCGGACACACAGAGACACACACAGACAGAATTTCGGCTTTATGTATATAGATGTAGCAAACACAATGTAGCAAGTATTGCTTCTCACTATAGTAACACATTTGTCTTTCAGACTAGTGTATTCCACAAGCCATTAAAGCGTGTCAGCCAGTGTACTGAACGTAGAGATGCTATGATGCAGCTTCTTTACCATCGGCTGTTTTTGCACATTGTCCACTACATCAATGCCAAGATCAGTGTACACGAACAATATGGTCTCATTTCATAGGTAAGTAGCCGGCGGTTACAAAATTATTTTGTTATTCTTGGAAAACATGGTACAGTGTTATACAGTTTAAATAACGAATGATTATGAAGTATAACATTTGGTGTAACATAGTGCTCAAGAAGTTGAGAAAATATTTAGCAGTGCGTATGTTTTAAAATGTTGGTACAAAGATATTCTCATTGCTTGCTGATGTATATTATAAATTATCATTGGTTGCTTTTGTTTGCTGTTGTTTTCTATTATAAATCATCATTGCGTGTTTTGTTTACAGGAATCCTTGATATGTATGGATTTGAAACATTTGAAAGGAATAGTTTAGAGCAACTATGCATTAAGTATGCAAATGAAAGATTGCAGCAAGCATTTATGCTGAAATATCTTTCAGCAGAACATCAGGTAATTATTTAGTAATTAATTGTAGCCTCTTGTGTTGTTTGAAAAAAGGCTTGAAACAAGTCTTGAATAATTATAATTATGAATATGAGTTACAAAATACTGTAGTTCATATCATTGTAATTTCATTCAGCAAATGATTTAACTTAGAATTACCTACAATTGTGTTGCAGGAAGGTTTTCTTGGAGTGGACATCCCATACACAGACAACTCCAACTGTGTCCTTGCTTTGGATTCTAAGATTTCTCTATTTACCATTTTGAATGAGGTTAGTTCCTTTATTTGCTAATTTTCTCTACAAAGACGTCATCTGGTCGTCAATCGGATACGAAGTTTGCTTGGGTGAAACCAAGCAAAAGCAAGCGGAACTGTTCTGGTCGGACAAAAGGATTCGTAGATCCACCAAGCTGTCAGCCACTGAAACCAAGACCAACAACGTATCCATCCAAGCTACCCTCAGACCAGCGATTCGGCAGCTTGATAAAGGATAAGGAGACATAACAGTAAATATGGCGGCCATTAAAGATATGACAAGTAAGCTAATAGTATTATAATACATGAATTGTAGGTGCAACAGGCTGTAAAATAGAGCAATAGCAGCACAAATAAGGCTTTAAGTATAGCAATGACAGATTAGAGCAGGTGTAGAGTTCCTAGTAGTCTACCATTTCTACTAAAATAGTAGTTGTTAAAACCTCTGGAGAACCACATAATAATTATATACATTATTAATTATTATTAATTTATGTTCTCATATCTAATTTAACTTATGAGATAATGTGGATTGCTTAGAGGTTGTGTGATCCATTATTGATAATTATGTAATATTATTAATGTGAAAGGAAGTCTTATACTTCATTGAAAATCAGTTCTAGGTAAAACTATAGAATCATGCCAACTTTTTCTGTTTTAAATCAATCTTGAAATATAATAATGGAAAGGCTGGGAGAATAATTAAGGGATTTTGGTTGAGAAAAGGAAATACAAATAATGGAAAAATTGACCAAACCTATACAGGAATGGACATTGAATTTCACCGATTCTGACTTAAACACAGTATCACTGTAGGATATAAGAGGTCCACCTTCATGTGTATTTCAAATGTGATTGCAGTAATTTAGATCATAATAGCACATACAAAATTGCTGCTTTCCAAAGCCCAAGTCCAGGTATTACGCCCAGGTTAGGCCTGAGCAGTCGGCTATAAGTTCGGGGTAAATTTACAGAAGAACTGGGTTCACTATATTGTATATTTTAGTATCATTACTCACTATTTTGGACTATTTTAACACACTTCTCCTATATGGTGTTTCTATCGGAGAAAAGCCCCGTTTTACAAACATAATTTGGAAATTAGTCTGACCTGATCTAACCTAGACCACAGCAGACTACCGGGACCTAACCTGGGCAAACTACCAGGATATAACTGGTGTAAACTATCATAAAGTGACTGGGGCAAATTTCTGGGATCTAGCCGGATGTGGTAACACTGTGCGATCCTAGCCAAAAACCCAGTTATTGTGTATTAATAACAACTTTGGTTCCGGTAAGTTGCCTGGTTAGATACACGTAATCTGCATCGGTCTTGATTTGATTAGTAGGTTAGGTCCGGGCAACTCAGGTAAAAATAACAGAAAGTCATTGCTCACAATTTGAAAAATAAAATTAATACAAGAAAATATAGGCATGCAATGTGTTACTTCAGTTTTGTGGTGGTGAGAGGGCTTCAGCCTGGTACCATGGAAGGAGAGCCATTATGACCCCTTCATCGACCACCACTGGGCCATAAACACACTCAGTATATGGCTGCCCCCCCCCATGCCCCTCACACAGACCTTCCCCACCTCCTGATCAAGTGTAATTTCAACTCTATTTTTTAGTTCTTTATGTGTTCATCAGTGTGTTGTTTTGTGTGAATGGATAAGAGTCGTGTTTACATTCTATCAGATGTTTTTTTTCAGACACAGAACGAACAAATTGCACTGATTTTTTTTTTTAGCTTGGTCATTTTTTTCTAATGGGATTAAAATTTTTATCCTTGTGGTTTTGTCGTAGGGTGGTTGTCGTAGTGGTTTTGTCGCAGTGGTTTTGTCTCAAGGGGTTTGTCGCAGTGGTTTTGTCTCAAGGGGTTTGTCTCTAGTGGTTTTGTTGCAATGGGTTTGTCTCAATGGTTTTGTCTCAAGGGGTTTGTCTCAGCGGTTTTGTTGCAGTGGTTTTGTCTCAAGGAGGTTTGTCTCAGTGGTTTTGTCTCAAGGGGTTTGTCTCAATGGTTTTGTCTTACAGGCTTTGTCTCAGTGGTTTTGTCTGTGGTTTTGTCTCAATGGGTTTGTGTTGTGTTTTAAAACTACGGGTGACAGCCCCAGTCACAGCCCCAGCCCCAACCCCTGCCCCAACCTCAGCCCTAGTCCCAGTCCTATTCCAGCCCCAGTCCCAGTTCCATCGCCCCTCCCTCGTCACCTGATAAAAAGTTAATACCCTTTGTGGTTAATTGCCATAATGACGTTTAGGTTGGGTGATCTGCATAAATTCAGGGCAATTTGTGTAATTAAATATCGTATTGATGAATTTTTAGCAAAGGATTTTTCCAAACTATTCCCTGACATACATACATTGATTGGTAACATCTCTCTTGAGTATATTATTATATTGGGCCTGTTTCTTAGCATAGTTTAGATATATTTACACACATACACACACACAGAGATTGACGGTTAGACTGATGGATGAATTTACGGGTGAATTGATGGATGAATTAATGAATGAATTGACGGTTGGATTGATGGATGAATTTACGGGTGAATTGATGGATGAATTGACGGTTAGACTGATGGATGAATTTACGGGTGAATTGATGGATGAATTAATGAATGAATTGACGGTTGGATTGATGGATGAATTTACGGGTGAATTGATGGATGAGTTAATGAATGAATTGATGGATGTTTTGATGGATGAAAAAGTGACACAAATTTGTCTATTTTCAGCCAATCGTTGGTAATGCTAAAATACTTGTTAGGTAAATTTAGTATCTGCTGTGGAAAACAAATTATAATATAGAGAGCTGTTCATCCCATGTTGTATTCGAAGACAGACAAACACTCCTTTACAAAATACTGTATATACAACCACGTCCCTCCACTCATCTACATCTACACAACCATTCTCAATTATCTACACATACTGTATATACAACCACTCCTTCCACTCATCTACAGTACATCAACCTACAATAGTAACGCCTGAAAATTGCTTCAGTATTCATTTTCTTTCAAACCTGTTCATAAAAGAAAATGTTATTATTTTCATGCTCCAACTAGAGATAAATTAATAACACTTGATGATGGATTCACCTACCCATGTTCAAATTCCAGTTCAAGTTCAAGTTGTGGGTCCCTCAGAGAGCCGCTCATGGCCAGAATAATATGCATGAGTCCCTCAGAGAGCCGCTCATGGTCAGAATAATATGCATGAGTCCCTCAGAGAGCCGCTCATGGTCAGAATAATATGCATGAGTCCCTCAGAGAGCCGCTCATGTACAGAATAATATGCATGAGTCCCTCAGAGAGCCGCTCATGGCCAGAATAATATGCATGAGTCCCTCAGAGAGCCGCTCTTGGCCAGAATAATATGCATGAGTCCTTCAGAGAGCCGCTCATGGCCAGAATAATATGCATGAGTCCCTCAGAGAGCCACTCATGGCCAGAATAATATGCATGAGTCCCTCAAAGAGCCGCTCATGGCCAGAATAATATGCATGAGTCCCTCAGAGAGCCGCTCATGGCCAGAATAATATGCATGAGTCACTCAGAGAGCCGCTCATGGCCAGAATAATATGCATGAGTCCCTCAGAGAGCCGCTCATGGCCAGAATAATATGCGGGGGTTGTGCGGGGGAATTTAGTGATCTAGGGGAGGATTAGGAAGTGGGTTAGGAGAAGGGTGGATTGGGTCAGGGATTGTGGATCAATGATTAGGATTGGGGAGGTAATGATTGGTGATCCTATTTCTAAACGTTTCAAGAGTGGGGCTATTAACGACGTAAGATGGGAGATGATTCCACTCTTGAATGCTGCAGGGAAAGAATGAGTGCCTAATATATCAGTGTTTGTCTGGTATGTATGATATTTGAAGTTGTGGTTGCCTCTAGATATGTGTCTTTGTCTATGTCAGCTAATTTGTTTGTGATTTTGTATATCATCTGTTGTCTGTGTATCTACTGTATCTTCGTGTTACCAATTGATCTAGTTTTGTGTCTTGTTTAAGCAAAGTGATTGATGTAATGTGTTTGTAATCACGACTGGCCCATCTTGCAGTTTTGCTTTGTGCAGACTCTAATTTATTGATACAATTGTTAGTGTGTGGATCCCAGACGGTGTCGCAGTACTCTAAGTGTGGCCCAACGAAAGTGTTATAAACAATAATTTTAATGTCTGTGTTACACCTGCTGAGGTTCCTGTGCAACAACCCCAGGACCCTACAAGCCTTGGCCATGATGTGTGTGTTCCACCTCATGTCTGCTGAGATGTGGATACCCAATTATTTGTGGGAAGGGACTGTGTTGAGGTTGGTATTGTGTAGCTGGTATATATGTGGAATGGGATTATGGGCTCAGGTAAAACGGATGTGATGGCATTTGTCTGGTCTAAATGTCATCTGCCACTTGACTTCCCAGTCTTCAAGTCCAGTTAGGTTGTCATGTAGTCGAAGGCAGTCTTTCCTATATTTAATTGGTTTGTAAACTAAACTATCGTCTGCAAAGGTCTAGGTACCCCAATCCTCCACTTGGACCACCAGATGACGGCTTAAATTATATTGTTTATCAGTCTTGCTAGATGCATGGAAATCGTTTTAGGTATTATTGAGATAAATAAGTGAAATTGTAAATGTAAAGTTAGGGTAACGATGCCAAATAGATCTGGCAACACTATTCATGATGGCTGCCGTACAGTGTTGCCAGCCAGGTCCAGGGAAATGTTTGTTTTAGGGAATTTCGAAGTCCAGACAGGGAAAAAAATGATATACAGTTCGTTCAAGAGTAAACAGGGAAATTTCTACAAGATGCAAGCCTTGTTATTATTATTATTATTATTATTATTATTATTATTATTATTATTATTATAATTATTATTATTATAAGTGAAATTGTAGAGGTAAAGTTAAATCAACGATGCCAAATAGATCTGGCAACACTAATCATGATAGCCGCCGTACAGCGTTGCCAGATGATTTTAGGTAAATATTGAGGTAAACAAGTGAAATTGTAAATGTAAATTTAGAGAAACGATATATATATATATTTCTTTTATAATTTTTAATATTATTATTATTATTATTATTTTTTATTTATTTATCTATTTTTTTTTTTACTATTATTATTATTATTATTATTATTATTATTATTATTATTATTTTTTTTATTAATTATTATCATCGTCGTCGTCGTCGTCGCCGCCGCCGCCGCCGTCACCGCCCCAGCCCCAGCCACCCCCGCCCCCGCCGCCGCCGTCCCCGCCGTCGCTGTCCCCGCCGCCGCCGCCGACGCCGCCGCTAATTAACTATTTATATATTTTTTTAATTAATGTTTTTTTTTTTTTTAATTATTATTATAATTATTTTTTTTATTTTTTATTAATTATTATTGTCGTCGTCATCGCCGCCCCCGCCGCCGCGGCTGTCCCCGCCGCCGCCATCGCCGCTGCCGCCGCCAACGCCGCTGCCGCCCCCGCCGCCGCCGCTGCTGCTGTTTATCAATTATTATTAATTGTTATCGTCGTAATCGTTGTTGCCGCCACCGCCACTGCCGCCGCCGCCGCCGCCGCCGCCGCTAATATACTATTTTTTTTATTAATAATTTTGGTTTATATTTTTTTTTAATAATTATTATTTTAATTTTTTCAATATTTTTTTTTGTTTATTAATTATTATTATCGTCGTCGTCGTCGTTGCCGCCGCCGCCGCTGGCCCCGCCGCCATCGTCGCCGCCGCCGCCACCGCCGCCCACGGCATCGCCGCCACCCCAGCCCCCGCCGCCGTCCCCGCCGCTGCTAATTAACTATATATATATATATATATATATATTTTATAATTAATAATATTATTATTATTACATTTATTAATATTTTTTTTTTTTTTTTTAATAATTATTATTATTATTTTTTTTTAATATTTTTTTTTTATTAATTATTATCATCGTCGTCGTCGTCGTCGTCGTTGCCGCCGTCACTGCACCTGCCGCCGCCGACGTCGCCCCCGCCGCCGTCGCCGTCCCCGCCGCTGCCGCCGCCGGTCCCGCCGCCATCATCGCAGCCGCCGTCGCCGCCGCCGCCATCGTCTCCGCCGCCGCCACCACCGCCACCGCCATCGCCGCAGCTGCCGCCTCTAATAAACTATTTTTTTATTAATACTTTTTTTTTATTATTATTATTAATTATTGTCGTCGCCCCCGCCGCCCCCGCCGACGCCGCTGCTGCTAATTAACTATATATATATTTTTTTAATTAATATTTTTTTTTTCTTTTCTTTAATAATTATTATTAATATTATTATTATTATTTTATTTATTTTTTTAATTATTATTGTCGTCGTCGCCGCCGCCCCCGCCGCCGCTGCCCCCGCTGACGCCATCGCCGCTGCCGCCCCCGCCGCCGCCGCCATCGTCGCTGCCGCCCCCGCCTCAGCCGCCCCCGCCCCCGCCGCTGCCCCCGCCGCCGCCGTCCCCGCCACTAATAAACTATTTTTTTTTATTAATAATTTTTGTTTTTTTTAGTTTATTTTTATGATTTTTTTTTTATTTTTTTTTTAATATTTTTTTTTTGTTTATTAATTGTTATCGTCGTCGTCGTCGTTGCTACCCCCGCCGCTGCCGCCGCCCCCGCCACTGCCGCTACCGCCGCCACCGCCGCCACCGCCGCCACCGCCGCCACCGCCGCCGCTAATAAACTATTTTTTTTATTAATAATTTTTGGGTTTTATTTTTTTTTTATAATTTTTTTTTTTCTTTTATTTATAATATATTTTTTTGTTTATTAATTAGTATCGTCGTCGTCGTCGTTGCCGCCGCCGACGACGCCGCCCCCCCGCCGGCCCCACCTACATCGTCGCTGTCGCTGCCACTGCCGCCACCGCCGCCCACGACATCACCGCCGCCGCCGCCGCAGCCTCTAATAAACTATTTTTTTTATTAATATATATATTTTTTTTTATTTATTATTAATTGTTATCGTTGTCGTCGTCGTCGTCACCGCCGCCGCCGCCGCTGCCGCCGCCGCCAACCCAGCCCCCGCCGCCGCCGCCGCCGCTAATTAACTATATATATATATATATATATATATATATATATATTTTTAAACATATATATATATTTTTTTTTTATAATTATTAATATTATTATTATTATTTTTATTAATATTTTTTTTTTTTTTTTTTTAATAATTATTATTATTATTTTTTTTAATATTTTTTTTTGTTTATTAATTATTATCATCGTCGTCGTCGTCGTCGTCGTTGCCGCCGCCACCGCCGCCACCGCCGACGCAGCCACCGCCGCCACCGTCGCCGCCTCTAATAAAATATTTTTTTTATTAATACTTTTTGTTTTTAATTTTTTTTAATAATTATTATTTTTATTTTTTATTTTTTTTTGTTTATTAATTATTATCGTCGTCGTCGTCGTCGTCGCCGCCGCCGCCGCCGCCGCCCCAGCCACTGCCACCCCCGCCGCCGCCGCCGCCGCCGCCCCCGCCGCCGCTAATTAACTATTTATATATTTTTTTAATTAGTGTTTTTTTTTTTTTTTTTTTAATAATTATTAATATTATAATTTTTTTTTTTTTTTTTATTAATTATTATTGTCGTCGTCGTCGCCGCCCCCGCCGCCCTCGCCCCCGCCACCGCCCCCGACCCCGCCGCTGCTGTCCCCGCCGCCGCTGTCCCCGCGGCCGCCATCCCCGCTGCCGCCGCCATCGCTGCTGCCGCCCCCGCCGCCGCCGATGCTGCTGTTTATTAATTATTATTAATTTTTATCGTCGTAATCGTTGTTGCCGCCACAGCCGCCCCCGCCACTGCCACCGCCGCCGCTGCCACCGCCGCCCCTGCCATCACCGCCACCACCACCGCCGCCGCCGCTAATAAACTATTTTTTTTATTAATAATTTTTGGTTTTCATTTTTTTTTAATAATTATATTTATTTTTTTTTTTTTAATATATTTTTTTGTTTATTAATTATTATCGTCGTCGTCGTCGTTGCCGCCGCCGCCGCTGGCCCCGCCGCCATCGTCGCCGCCGCCGACACCGCCGCCCACGACATCGCCGCCATTCCAGTGAGACGCTAACGCATGCATGCACAATGTATGGGAGTGTTTGAAAGTGTGTTATACTAATGTCCATTGCCTAATAAGAGCTATGGGAGGCAGAGAGAGAGAGTGTATGACAGCCCACGAGTGATTTCATTGGCTGCAGATAACACAATGTGGGTGTGGATGTACTTTGGCCACACCCACCTACACCATAGGGGGGGAAGTCAGCCAATCACGATCAATAATACAATAGTCCAAGGCTACAGTTTCCCTTTGGCACTACTGCTGTTTCTATATGTAGCCCATGCAGTTATTTACGGCTGTTCATTTAAACGGACCATCGGCTTTAAGGCCTAAAATCGTATCGTCCGTTTAAACGGACAATAGGACTTTAGGGGTTAATATATATAGATTTTTTTTTTTTTTTTTTTTTTTTTTTTTTTTTTTTTTATCGTCGTCGTCGTCGTCGTCGCCGGCGCCGCCACCGCAGCCCCCGCCACCCCAGCCCCCGCCGCCGCTAATTAACTATATAAATATTTTTTTATATATATATATATTTTTTTTATATAATTATTAATATTATTATTATTATTTTTATCAATATTTTTTTTTTTTTTTTTTTTTATAATTATTATTATTTTTATTTTTATTTTTTTAATAATTTTATTTTTTTTATTAATTATTATCATCGTCGTCGTCGTCGTCATCGTTGCCGCCGCCACTGCACCTGCCGCCGCTGACGTCGCCCCCGCCGCCGGTCCCGCCGCCATCGTCGCCGCTGCCGTCGCCGCCGTCGCCATCGTCGTTGCCGCCGCCGCCACCGCCGCCGCAGCCGCCGCCGCCGCCTCTAATGAACTATTTTTTTACTAATACTTTTTTTTTTTTTTTTAAGATTTTTTTTTTTTTAAGATTTTTTTTTTATTAATTATTGTCGTCTCCGGCGCCGCCGCTGCCGCCACCGCCGCCCCCGCCGACGCCGCCCCCGCCGCCGCTGCTAATTAACTATATATATATTTTTTTAATTAATATTTTTTTTTTTTTTAATAATAATTACTATTACTATTACTATTACTATTACTATTACTATTACTATTACTATTACTATTATTATTATTATTATTATTATTATTATTATTATTATTATTATTATTATTATTATTATTATTATTTTTTTTTTTTATTAATTATTATTGTCGTCGTCGCCGCCGCCCCCGCTGCCGCTCGCCCCCGCCACCGACCCCGCCGCCGCTGCCCCCGCTGACGCCATCGCCGCTGTCGCCCCCGCCTCCGCCGCCCCCGCCCCCGCCGCCGCCCCCGCCGCCGCCGCTGCCCCCGCCGCCGCCGTCCCCGCCGCTAATAAACTATTTTTTTTTATTAATAATTTTTGTTTTTTTATTTTATTTTTATTATTTTATTTTTATTTTTTTTTCTAATATTTATTTTTGCTTATTAATTATTATCGTCGTCGTCGTCGTTGCTTCCCCCGCCGCTGCCGCCGCTGCCACCGCCGCCATCGCCGCCGCTAATAAACTATTTTTTTTATTAATATATATATATATTTTTTTTTAATAATTTTTTTTTTATTTTTTATTTTTAATATTTTTTTTTGTTTATTAATTATTATCGTCGTCGTCGTTGCCCCCGCCGCCGCCGCCCCGCCGCCGCAGCCCCGCCGCCGCCGCCCACGCCATCGCCACCGCCGCCCACGCCATCGCCGCCGCCACCCCAGCCACAACCGTCGCCCCCGCCGCCGCCGCCGCCGCTAATTAACTATATATATATTTTTTTTAAATATATATATATTTTTTTTATTTCTTATTTTTAATATTTTTTTGTTTATTAATTGTTATCGTCGTCGTCGTCGTCGTCGCCGCCGCCGCCGCCACCACCGTCGCCGCCGCCGCTGCCGCCGCCGCCGCCCCAGCCACAACCGCCGCCCCCGCCGCCGCCGCCGCCACTAATTAACTATATATATATTTTTTTTAAATATATATATATATATATTTTTATAATTATTAATATTATTATTATTTTTATTTTATTAATTATTATTGTCGCCGCCGCCGCCGCAATCGCCGCCGCCGCCGCCATCGCCGCTGTCGCCCCTGCCCCCGCCGCCGCCGCTAATAAACTATTTTTTTTTCATTAATATATATATATATTTTTTTTTTTTTTTTTTTTTTTTTTTTTATTAATTGATATCGTCGTCGTCGTCGCCGCCGCTGCCGCCGTCGCCACCCCAGCCACCGCCGCCGCTGCCCCCGCTAATTAACTATATATATATTTTTTTAAATATATATATATATATATATATATATATATATATATATATATATATATATATATATATATATATATATATATATATATATATATATATATATATATATATATATATATATATATATATATATATATATATATATATATATATATATTATAATTATCAATATTATTATTATTATTTTTAATAATATTTTTTTTTTTTTTATGTTTTTTAATAATTATTTTTTTATTTTATTTTTTTAATATTTTTTTTGTTTATTAATTATTATCATCGTCGTCGTCGTCGTCATTGTTGCCGCCGCCACTGCCACTGCCGCCGCCGCCGTCCCCGCCGCTGCCGCCGCCGGTCCCGCCGCCATCGTCGCCGCCTCCGCCATCGTCGCCGCCGCCGTCACCGCCGCCCCCGCCGCAGCCGCCGCCGCCGCCTCTAATAAACTAATTTTTGTATTAATACTTTTTTTTTTTTTTTTAAGATTTTTTTTTTTTTTTTTTTTTTTTTTGTTAATTATTGTCGTCGCCGCCGTCGCCGCTGCCGCCGCCGCCGCCACCGCCGCCCTAGCCCCCACCGCTCCCGCCGCCGCTAATTAACAATATATATATTTTTTTAATTATTATTATTATTTTTTTTTTTAATAATTATTAATATTATTAAAAAAAAAAATTATTAATTATTATTGTCGTCGTCGTCGCCGCCGCCACCCCTCCCCGCCACCGCCCCCGACCCCGCCGCCGCTGCCCCCGCTGCCGCCATCGCCATCGCCGCCGCCGCCATCGCCGCTGCCGCCCCCGCCTCCGCCGCCCTCGCCCCCGCCGCCGCCCTCGCCCCCGCCGCTAATAAACTATTTTTTTTTATTAATATATTTTTTTTTTCTTTTATTATTATTATTATTATTTTTTTTTTTTTTTTTTTTTTTTTTTATTAATAAGAGAACTAGTCCCCCTCAATCTTTCTTTTCATTCTATAGCTCCCCCTCCTTCATCTCTCCCCCTTCCTCACTCTTTCTCTCCACTGCCCACTCTCTTCCCCCTCTTTCTCTCCACTGCTCCCTCCCGAACCCCTTTTTCTCGCCACTGTTCTCTCTCCCACTCTTTCTCTTCATTGCTCGTTCCATCCCTTCTCTACCAAACATGCGCCTTCCATCCTCATCTGTCTCTCTTGTTCCCTTCATTCCTCAATTCCTCTCTCTCTCTCATTCCCTTAACTTATCCTGTAACTCTCTCTATCTGTCGTTTTCCTTTCCTCTTTCTACTAATCTTACTCACACTCTCTTCTCTACTAATCACTCTCATACTCCAATTGTTTTACCTCGTATTGAATTCGAATTTCTTTCGTATTTATTGCTTTTATCTATGAGTAACGTTTATTAACTTCTTCCTTGTATCTAGTGGTTTATTAAAGATATCTATTTTTGTCTGACTTAAATTTCTTAGTGATATTTGAGTCTGATGGATCATGAAATAAAAGGGTTTGTTTATCATTGGTGGACTCCACATTTCTCCTAGACCTTATACTTTCCATCAATCCAGCCTAACGACAGGTTGGAATCTTTTTAGCAATGTCCATTAATATTTTCAAATAACAGTGTAGAATTTATTTTATTTCTCTTTGTTTTTGTTTATAGGGCGGTGCCATATCAATAATACTAACATTCATTTAATTTAATTCCTGATTCAGTAAGATAGGGCTAATGGAGAAAATAAGCTGTAAAACTATGAAATTATTTTCTTTTTATACTGTAGGGGACTTGGTATTAGTTTATTACAGCTGCAGTGAAATGCAGTGGTATGAATATAGTGTGTTAGGCACTGCCATGAGAGGTTTGTTGTTTTGTTTCATAAATTTATAAAATATTAAGTTATTCGTAATTATAATGCAACTTTTTTTCTTGATTTTTTACACTTTTTTTTTTGTGTGTGGACAGCCACGAACTGACAAGAGGTGGTTGAATCACAATTGTTTCGACTTTGTTCGACTGCATGAATCTTTCGAATCTCTAGGGTTGAAGCCAAAGGATTCCTACTCATTATAATGCTATTTTCTGTCCTTTGGCTGACGTCAATACCCTGCATGATAATCAAAGTTTTTCGGGATAGAATACAAGGAAACTACACATTCGTAGGATCATAAGCCCGATCAAATTACGATACCAGATTACAATAATATTATGACAGCCGACTTGGCATAGCTTAACTTATTTGAAAACGATCCAGATGAATTAATATCTCATTTCCTAGAATGAATGGTTCTGTGCTTACTCCTGTTAAAATCTTTTCCTTGGATTTCTATGAGTTCAAGGAAACCAGAGCACACCGACGTATAAAATGGGAACAGTAATACATGTGCAGCTATGTTGAACAAATATTTTAT